>MU224070.1:1987727-2024406 GCA_018584345.1 Thuja plicata
CCTTTGACCCTCAGTTGACCAAGGGCTTATCCTGCCTAATCTTGGTACTGGAGTCTCACAGTTGGATTCTACGGGCAACTCTTTATTCCTAAACAACCTATGTGCTATTAGGACCTTGTTGATGATCTTTACATGCTTGTTTTGTCCTTCTAATTCTCATTTGATGTAGAAGGTGCTCCTGCACCACAAGGGCTTATGTAATTATTTGTATGATGGGAAGCCTTAATTGGCCGACCTATTTAATTATGTATTAGGAAAGCTTAATTGTCCGACCTAATGGGTTATTGTAAAAGGGTATATATGAGTTATCTTTTCATTTGTGAAAAGTGTGGCAGAGAAAGAGAAGAGCAGATATTTGTGAAGCTACGAAGCTTGACTGCTAGATAGAGAGCAGTGTTGATACTTCATTGGAACTAATCAAGCAAAGATAGTTGCTATCAGACAGTTCACTGGATTGTGTATTTTCTATATACACTTGATGTGGACTATAAATCCTTGAGGGTGGCTTTAACCTTGTTTGGGCAGTGTGCCTTGGCAGTGAGCCTACTATTTTCCTTTGACTCCTAACAGTATCTATCTCCTAATAGGGACTATGTACTGTAATGTTATAAAAAGCTCCTAATAGGGGTAATATATTTTAACAAGGATACTATACTCTCAGTACATCATTTGTGGGTGTTAATTCCCACTGAGGTTTTACCTTTAACAGGGTTTCCTCATGAACAAATCTTGTGTTATGGTGTTGTCTATTATTGTGTTATTATTTGCATTTGCTGATATGGTTAATAAAGTTTAAAGTTTAATAATCTATATCACAACTGATTCACCCCCCCCCCTCTCAGTTGTCTTATGGACTATTATTCCTAACATTTAAAGCATAAGTGTTTTATCTGACATGTAAGTCAAATCCACATTTCTTAGAATAAAATTGTCTCTCAGTAGATTGGTGCTCAGGTTTCTCTATATACTTTCCTCTCAGGTTGCTCTGTATACTGTATGTTGGGTTCCTCTGTTGTCTGATTTGTCGGGTTACACTATAAACTTTATTTTCAAGTTCCCTTGTGAAGTTTTCTTCCAGGTTCCTCAGTTGGGTTCCTCTGTACTTAACAGTTTCAGTGACCTATGTTTAATTGCTTTGTCGGGTTGCACTGAAAACCTATCTTTCTGTGATCATGTACCGATGGTTCCAAAATCTATTTCCTTTTCATACTAATGGAAAAATATGTCATCAACCTAAAAGGACCACAATTATAACATCTCTGATGACCTTGAGGAGGAAGCCCAGAAAGAGAATAATTACTATGAAATCAACTCTACTCCCCCTGAGAGTCTGACTGGTGAAGATGAGGAGAAGAACATACAGAACTAGAGGAGCCTGGAAGAAAAGCTTTGGGATAAATATTTCAAAGTCAAATGAGTAGTTAATATCTCTTTTCTCCAAGCGGAAAGAAATAAAGCTATGTACGGGTATAACATCAATAAATGGATGCAAGATGACATGAAGAATCTTTAGGCCAAATGCAAGGACCTTGAAGACAGAAACTCTCTACTGGAGGAGATTGTGGATAAAGTGAGAAATGATGCGACTATGTATCAACAAGGGAAAGATGTTTTTGAAAAGGTAAATAATAAAAATATTACTCTGGAAGAAAATTTAAGCACCATGATTGACAATAGGATGAAAAACATTATCAAGAAGACAAACAACAACAATGTAACGCTTAGGAAGCTAACTATGATTATAAAATCAAGAATGCAAACTTCTGTGGATAATCTGAAAGCACTGCACACCCTACTAGAAGGGAATTATAATGATAGAGCTAAGTGGGAGGAAGATGGAAAACCAAAAATACAAACTTTAGGCTCGGGATCCAGAACCAGATCAAGCACTAGAAAGAAGACTGAGGTCCAAATTAAAGACATTACAAATCTATGGGACTCGATCCAGAACATGGAATATCAGATGGAGGAAATCCATATCATGGAAGACCAGATGGATGCAGCTGAGAAGTGAACAATAATGTTGGAATATTTTGTTTGCTAGGAGTTTTTTCATTTCTGTTTTGCTGGAAGTTTCTCGTAGTTTTTTTTTATTATTATATGATCTTTGCCGTGTAATCTGGGGTTAAGCCCTTTTTTGGCCTTCTGTCTTCTGTTGTGACCAAATTTTGTTTTTTTGGTCTACTATACCTATCTTTTCTTATCTATGTTAAAGGGTTTCAGGGTCCATTCAAAACCTGTTCTTACCTTAATCAAAAACATACTATGAAATATGTAGTATGAAGCATGCCATATCATACCAAACTTATTTTTCTATAATCAATTCAAATATTTGAGGCTCGTTAAGCTCTTCTAGCTTAGATTTGATTCTATTGTGTGTTGTCCCTTTCTTCATTCCCTTCAATGGATAGGTGTAGCAATTTTGTTTTCTAATTTTGTCTCTCCCTTTGATGGATGGTTGTTTCATTGAATATCTCTTCCCTTGAATATTAATCTCCATTTTATTTAATCTTTCTCTCCCTTTGGATTTTCTTCTCCTTGGTGGATATTTCATTGAATATCTCTCTCCCTTTGACAACAATGCCAAACAAAATAATTATATCATTGAATATCCTCAGCATCAACAATATGAATCTTGTAGTAGCCTATAATATTTCTTGTGTGTGTTTTAGATAAGTACCTTCTTGTACTGATATGTCATTGCAGTGCATATCTCATCTTGCATCAACATGATTGATCTTCTAATAATGTGTAGGCTGATGCAGCCTCCCAGTCAACTTAGTGACTAGTAGACAAGTGACGAACCCCTAGTCTATTCCTTAGGTACTCAAATGTATCCTTTGGTAGTGGTTTTTTGAATATGTTTGATAGTTATTCTTTGGATTGTACATATTCCAGTATCACCTCTTTCTCTTGTACTTGTTCCCTCAAATAATGATACTTAATAGCTATATGTTTTGTCTTAGCATGCATCATTGGGCTCTTTGAGATATTTATAGCACTAGTATTATCACAATAGATAATTATTGGGTTAAGAATTTCTTCATTCATACCTTTCAATAATTTCTTGATCCATGCAATGTTAGAGTAATTTGCAACAACAACTACATATTCTTCTTCTACAGTTGATTGTGATATGCATCCTTACTTTTTACTCATCCATGTGATAAGTCTGTCACCCATAAAGAATGCTCCTCCTATTGTGCTCTTTCTATCATCTATGCTTCTGGCCTAATCAGCATCAGTATAAACTTGTAGCTCAAATTTGCCTTCTTTATTGTACCACAAACCATAGTTTTTGGTATTCTTTAGATATCTCAAAATTATTTCAACAAAAGTCATGTGTGATTCCTTAGGATTAGCAGAGAATCTTGCAACTATACCAACTGCATGTGCTATATCAGGTCTAGTGTGTAAAACATAAATTAGTTTTCCAATCATAGATCTGTATAAGGTCTTATTTACCTTGGTTATCTTGTCTTCCTTTGTCAATTTGCATATGGTTTCCATAGGTGTTCCAACTGGTTTGGAGTCCTCCATCTTGAATATCTTCAGAATTTCTTTTTATGTATTTGGATTGTGTGATCTACATGCCTACATCCCATTCTAGAATCTGTAGGCCAAGAAAAAATTTGATCTCTCCAAACATTGACATTTAAAATTTTTTGCTCATTTCATTAGCAAATGACTTGCATAGCATATCATTACCTCCAAATATTATATCATCAACAAATATCTCAACAATCAAAATTTTATCATCATTATCTCCTTTCAAATATATATTACAGTTGTCACTTTTTCTAACAAATCTAATACTAATGAGATAAGAGTGAATTCTTTCATACCATGCTCTCGGTGCTTATTTCAATCCATACAAGGCTTTGTGTAGTTTAAAAACCATGTTCCTCTTGTTAGGTTCAACAAACCCTTTAGGTTGTTCAATGTATACCTCCTCTTCTAGTATTCCATTTAGAAATGCATATTTAACATCCATTTGGTATACTTTGAATCCTTTTAAAGAAGCATAAGAAAGTATAATTCTTACTCCTTATAGTCTAGCAACGGGTGCAAAGGTTTCTCCATAATCAATAACTTCTTCTTGTGCATACCTTTTGCATACCAGTCTTGCTTTGTTCCTTGTGACTTCTCCATTCTCATTCAATTTGTTTCTAAAAAACCATTTGGTGCCAATGACATTTTTGTCACTCAGTCTAGGTACTAATGTCCATATTTATTCTTCTCAATTTTTTCAATCTCTTCATTCATTGCACTAACCCATTCTTGATTCTCAAGTGCAACATCAATAGATTTAAGCTCAAAATCACAAATCAAACATCTAGTGTTAAGTGACTTACTTCTTGTTCTCATTCCATCTCTTTTGTCTCCAAGTGATTTTTATTTTATTAGGACATGTATTTTTAATGGATATTTTTAAAATATATGGTGTAAATTAAATAATAATAGTATTATTATTGGACGATTATTATTAATGTCTATTAATAAGGTTACATCTATGTCCTCATAATTGTTGTAATTATAGTTGAATTTAGTAATTATTAATTAGGTTAATTTGTGTTTGATGGGATTTATAAATTAACCTATAGTGGATTTAATGTGTATTTTCGTTGGATATTTAATTATTATTTATTGGTAATTTTAAATTATAAACAAATTTTCATAATAGGATGTTATAAATTTGTTATCACAATGTTATTGCTATGTTATCACTAAAGTTTGAATTTGATCTTTCTAAAGATGTGTATATCACTAGTTTTTGAATAGTTCTTTCTAAAAGTGCATTTATTATGCCATGTTGTATTTTGAGTGATTATTGAAATGAACTATGTATTCTTTCCTTGTATGGGATGTTTTTCATTTTTGGGTATCTATTGGGGATAGATGACCTTCAGGATGTAAAACCAGAGGTTTTGGGGTTTTGATTTCTTCATGGTATCTTATGTGGTTGTCATTGAATTTTTTTGTGATGTCATCATGGTCTTGATCCCTTATACCCAACCTGATTTAGTTATGTTGTATTTTATGATCTTGAGAAGGTACTTTTAGTTGTTATAGTTATTTGAGAACCAATGTGATCATGTATGGGCAAGAAGTAGTTTGGGATTATGTATTACCTTCATGATTTTTTTATGAGCCTAGGTAGGTTAACTAAGTGTATAGAGGGGAAGTGGCTTGCAATGGGTCCAGGGCCCTAAGTGGCTACTAGGGTAATCTCATTGACAAGTTACTTAATAAGTGAAAATATGATACATTAAAAGGGTTGTAAAATGAACTAATAAGATGTTTGAGTCTCTACCCATGCCTTGAGTTTTATTACGTGCTAGGGTGGGAGTTAGGATCCTTGTCTTCATGAAAGGATTACTGAGTCACATAGAGTCACTTGGGGGCCAGGGTCCAAGAGGGACTACTAGGGCTACCTTCAAGGGTAGACTTATGTGATGACACTTCTCTATATACAGCTTAGGTTATTCTATGTGTGTCGGTTACCTCTGGTATTGTGTAGATTTCCTTACTGTGGTTTACAGAGCTTCTAGGATCTTCCTATGCATTTATGTATGATGTCTTGTATATTTTTGATGTATTCCTTCATTTTCTATACCCGTGTGAGCGGGCCTGTTATTATCTCCTCAGCACAGTGGGAGTGGACCTTTGGTTCCACGTGGTCAAGTGGTAGTGATTATTATTACCATTGAGATTCTGATGGTTCTTCTTCATGCTTGGATGATCCTTGTTGGAGTTCTTTCTTCCTATTCTTCAGGAGACTTATTCAGTTACATGAGTTGTATACTTGTACCATATGTGGATATTGGTTATCATCTTTTGGAGGATGTATTGTATTGTATTGTTTTGTATTATTGTATACCATGTGACTTGTGCAGTGGATGTTGATTCGGTTGTATACCTTTCGTATCAAATGTATATGTATTCTTATTATATAAGATGTATATTATTGGATTCACTTGTTGTATCCTTTATGTTATTTCTTTATAGTTGTTATTCGTAGATTATTTTTCTTAAGTAATTCTGTGTCAAGGAACCCTCGAGAATTGTTTTCTCTGTTGAGTTGTACATATGTGTATGTCATGTACTTCATTTTATTGCTTCTGTATTGTTATCATTATTGTTTGTAAACATTAAAAATTTTTATCTTGTTAACTTAGTGTCATGTTTAGGTTAGTTCTTCTGGGTTCCCTAGCGGTACATTATAGTAACATTGTTACTACCTACTGCTCTCATTTCTTGAATTGTAGATACTCTCATACCATAAACAAGCAGTAAGGTTCTCATAATTTTAATTACAAATGTTTCTTCCTCAAGTACTCCTCCTACTCCTCGGATAGCATCAACAAATTCTTGGATTCTGTCACTATACTGAGTGATGTTCTTTCCTTCTTTCATTTTTAGGTCATCAAACTTTCCTCTTAGGCTTTCAGCCTTAGCTCTCGACACATTTGCATCTCCTCCATGTACTAGCTTGATTTTTTCCCACATTTTCTTTGCAGAGGTGCAAGATTTGACATCTTCAAATTCAACATCGGCTAGTGAAGAAGCAAGTTCTATCATCATAGAATTGTGTTCATGTTTATCTCTCAATTGATCAATAGTCAGAGGTCCAGTATGTGCAACATATTCAGTATCCAAGTATTGTGTAACATCATTTCCAATACTAGATAAATAAATTCTTATCCTACTTTTCCATGATGCAAATTTGTCTTTGTTCAACTTAGGCACATCTGTTTTACTCATCTTGTGATCTTTATCTTAATTCCCTTTAAAATTTTCTTCCAAGCACCAAAGCTCTGATGACAATTGTTAGAATAATTAAGAGGGGGGGTGAATCAGTGGTCTTAATAATATTCCAAAAATTCAACCAAAACTTATATCTCAAATATAATATCCTCTAGTTATCTTTTAGTCCATCATGATGTATGTCATAAGTAATACTAACAAATATAAATTGCTCAGTAAGATATATTGTTTATCTTTTCTAGACTTTACCGAGTAGCATCAATTAAACTTAGTGTTAACCAACCAATCCAGTATCACTAATGTGTAAAGTAAAATATCAACACAATGAAATAAATACACATTTGACACATATATTTTAATGTGGAAACCCTATTAAGGGAAAAACCACTTGGGACCAGTAACCCAAAATTTTCACTCTTTTGAAGTGAGCTCGGTGAAGAGCCAACCTTGTTAAAGGTTACAAACACACTGTTAAGTGCGACCTTGTTAGAGGATTCAAAACTAACAGTTTGTCTTTTGACCTAGCACTCACTATGATGTCAACAAGAAAACCTTTTGATACTCTTGACTATCTCAATACAATAAGGACTGTTAAATCTTGGTTAAGAGATTTTCTGAATCAATGGTTAAACTGATACAGTAATTGATCTGTTCAAAATAAAACTTTAACTTGTAGATATTCAGATCTATTGTTAGTCCAATAATACCTCTCTGATCAATATTCTCTTAAATTCCTTTTCTCTCTTTATTTCTTCCTTCTTCTCGGTGAATGCTTTGTGCTTTGTTGCTCGGTGTCTATAGAATTCCTTGGCTCTGTTCTTCAGCCTGTATGATCATATATGCATGAGAAATTCTATCTTCACTAGAATAATATTTAGAATTCCTCTCTTTCATAATTAAATCCTTGTCTCTTTATATAGACATGATTAGCCTCTCAATCTCCTTGTTTTCATTGTAGATCACTTCTTGATCCGTAAAACTCAGCATGCTTGCTTTAATCCATAAAGCTCTCCTTCAGTTTTATTCCACAAATCTCTCCATGATAGTTGGGAATAAAACCCACTTTAAATCTCCATCTTTTCTTTATTTCAACTGATCATTAATAATAAAGCAATCAATTAGTCATTCTAAATATAGCTCCTACTAGCTAAGAGTTTTTTCATTCTTTAACTTATGTTTTGATCGGTCATCAACTCTAGTTAGCTCGATCATTGAATCTCGTTGTGCTTGATGACAACTTTAGTTATGCTTGGTAACTCTTTCTTGGGTATTGTGGTGCTTGGTATACACTGTGAACTTCTCAGTGTTCACTATCCATCAGTGTGCATTGTCTGTCAATGTTTACTGCCACTCGGTGTATACAAAACTTTAATGTTTTACCGAAAACATAAAATTTGTCTCTTTAGCTCTTGATTTCTATGACAATATGTGTATGACCAATCAGATTATATTAAGTTGACATCAATCACAATACAATACATTAACTGATTTAATATCTTTCATTTATTTTTTTAGATCGATGATCATCAACTTATCATCTTCAAACATTTAATCATTTAAATAGTTCATCAGAAGAATTTCAAACTCTTTCCCAAATAGTCAAACTCTGAGACATAAATATGTCAATGTAGTCAACAAAAATTCTTAGATATGTCTATGTACCTAGTGTCCTCTCTACCCTTCCACTAGATGTATTTCTCATCTCTTTGAAATACCTCTAAACATGCCTTGAAGCAATGCGTTGTGCTAAACCCTAATTTTGTCAATCTATCCTCTCTATATTTGCAATTTTAAGCTTGTGACCATCCAATTTAAAATCATTATAAATCATTCTAATGTGATTAAAAATTATCAAGTCTTCTCTTAAAATCAAATATTGTCGACCACTAAATAAAGGATTCACTAGCTTTTTGTCATTGTGGATGTAGTCCTGGTCATGCAATACTGTTAGATGGCAACCATTATACAACCCACTTAGTCTACACCCTTCCCAAGGAATTTGATATAGATTACCTTCTACTGAATAATTTTCCATTAACATAAGTTATCTTCTTCTACTATCCTCATTTGAGGAATGACCGGCAATAGGTCCCAAATTATTTTCCATGCGTATCTTCCACAAAAAATCTATTTTTTCCCATTGTCGATGAATGAAATTTGCATCAAACCTATTGCATGTTGCATGAGAAACCAAAACTAAATGAGGAATATTTTCATGTAAAGGGTTTACAATAATAACACGTGCATACTGGCAAATAAAATTACTCTTGAAATAATTTGTTATGATATTATTACCTGAAACTCCCTAACCAACTGTCACGAAGAAATGAGATTGACATTGATGTTCTTCTTTATTACCACAAAAACCAACCAATGTATCATTTTTTCTACCCACCTAACATAATTTTTCACAAGAGTTTCATCTTCAATGAGGTACATAGGAATTGGGCCATCTATACTATGTTTGATTTTATAAGAAGCATACACTTTTCCTACTGCCTCAAAAATGTAATCATGCTCCTCGAGATGAATGCCAATGACTTTCTAACTTGCCTCAAAGTATTAGAAATTAAAGGACCATCTAGATTCATTCTAATAAATATATTAAATATACGACCTCCCCATAACTTGATCATTTAATAAATGGATTTTGTGGATGTAATATAACTTCTGCCTCCCTTTAGATGCATCAAGTTGTAAAAGATATCCTTGAAATAATCCCAAACTACTTCTTTACCTTGCAATTTTCCTTGTGTATGTGCCTCACACACATCCTTGCAAAACCTAAAGACTTACTTCCTTTATTTCAATTCAAACAACTTCTCCTTTAGGGATCCAATTCTAATAGAGAGTATTTTAACCTTTGTCTTTTCCCACCAAAGAACACACACAGTTGATCTTTGGCTAGCATTTTAAACCCTAGAACCTATTGTGAGTTCATTTTGAGTCAAATAGTATGTTGGTGTTTAAAATTGTTATACTTTGAAAGCCACCAATATACCTTGAGACTGATGTTAGGAGTGGTTAGCTCCAATAATGAAAGCTCTGTAAGGTAACTGGACCACCTATAGGGACAAGATTACCCTCTTCACTTCTGGCTCTGTAAAACCAAAGCAGGTACACCTAATCCAAATAAAACTCAACTCTTTACAACTCCTTATAGCTATGGATTCTTACAACAGATAATGATAAGAAAGTGCTAAATGCTAAATAGACATTTATTGACTCTCCATTATCATGTGAGACAACAGCAAACAACCACAAAATATAAAGAGAACTAGAATGGTTTTGATGATGAAAATGATGGGAAGAATATAACCAAACCTATCGGACATATATCTCAAAAGAATATACTAGTTCTTGATCAGTGCCTTATCCATTGGGAAACTCCCAATACAAATACTGAAAAATTGAAACCAACCTATTGGTCAAAGACTCATAACCATAAACATAAATATGTTAGACCAAACACTACTTATATTAGCCTTATGTAGATAACCAAATGAGCTTATGTTTTATCCAAAGAATCTTAATTTGATCTTAGATCAAAGACTTGTCTAATAAAACATATACATAAGAAAATCTTATGCAATAAGTCAGAAAACTCAAAACTCAGAAGATAACACAAATGAGAGACTTAAAATCTGAGAAAACTTATATCAAGTATGATGAATCAAAGTTTCTGCAACAATATCACTAAGGAAATACACAATCCAATAATATGCAAAATATTATAAGAACTTTATACTCTTTCTTAATACAGTCTCAAAACATCTGCTATATCCTCGACAGGAAACAAGAAAGAAACCTAATGCTCTCTACTTTCCCAATTCTCTAGCCTTTACTATATGATCTTGAAAATTCCTTTTTAGGAAACAAGGATGTAACAAGCTTCGGATAATTTAGGGTTAGAGTTTACAACAATAAATGCATTCAATTCATTCAGCTACCCTATCATCAAGTTGAAACCCTATCTTCACTTCAATTTGTGAAATCTGATATGATCTATATCCATACTTCTTGGGATGTGAAGAATAGTACCACGAAGTCTAATTTCTCAAGCACCCTAACACGGAGAGCAACTCAACATAAATGCAGAAAATACCAAGCGCCGCTATAAGGTGTATCAATCAGATCCAAAACCCCAAATGTTAATTATGAACATAAATGCATCTTCCAACATCAGAGTTTTATCGAAACATCATCCTACAGTTGTGCAAACATGACCCCAAAAATCAGATCGACGCATTTTTTACCAGGAACAAAAATAAAATATCATTCCACCACCATGAGAACTCAGAGAAATATTTTTGAGAATTCAAATATCTATTATAACAGTCACAAGTGGCATGGAATATGGCATCAACGGTCGAGATCAACACTTTATCTCACTTTAAAAGTGAGTCATAGATCCTCTTTAAGTTACCCAGGCTTTGACAATCTCATCAGAAAGGTGGCATCATGTCGCAATACCTTAAGCAGTATCTATTGAGAAACTTCCCCCTTGAAGCATCACACTGAACACACGAAGCATATACATCTACACTACCTTTACCCTTTGCTACTTTGAAATCACTGGTCCCACTGACCTCCATGTGGACAAATACTAGTGTCCCTGAGAAATCCCTATTTCTTTCTAACCTGTGTTGACTGTCTGGGACATGCGTCATGTAGGTGTGATGCCCTGAGCATTAAAGATCCTTCATCTCTGGCGCTAGGCAAAACTTACTCTATTAGATCTTCTCAAAATTAACTGCATTTTAACCTCCTTTGAAAACCTAAAATAGGTGACTTCACCATAGTTACATGTCAAGCAGACACATTGCCTTAATGCAACACGATCAGATCATCTCATCTTTGAGGAACAATATCAGCTATCTGATCAAAAGAACTAAACATCTCATTAACTTATCTTTACTTAACCATAGTCCCATTGTGAGATTCAGAGACAACACTATCTCTGAGTGGTCAAATGCCTGACCTAACCCACGGTTTATCCCAAGATTCAGCGATGGCCACACATCTTGATCTTTGATCAATGGTTAGTGCCAGATCTCACACAACTTGACTTAACCCCAGGCCCATTCTGAGATTGAACGAAAAGGCTTTATCTCATGATCTATGCACAAATTTAACTCTAGTATGATCTCAAGATTTAGAGATAACACATATCTCTGAGTCATTGAATAAAAGTCATGGCTTTGGTTTATTCATGAGATTCAGCAAAAACCACTGATCTGATCTTGCACTTGAACATGTGTCTAAATCTTGGTTGTGTATCTCTGAATTGTTGAATCCTTTTTCTTGACTTTGACTTATCTGGTGATTCAGCACCAACCACACATCTAAGACAAGATCAACGATCCTCACTCAATTGCTGAACACAATACTTAAATTACAAGATCCAACGCTATCCCTCCAATCTAATCAGCATCAACGGCCCTCGCCAGATCTCCAAATTTTATGAGACTTAACCAAAATATTACAAGGATAGGAGATAACAATAAAATTCAAGTCATACCCTTGTCACCATATCTCCAGATATTAAGAACTAACCACCAAGTATTAAGAGATCAGGAGATAAAGGAAAGACTGGGCCTGCCAAGAAATAAAGATGTGCCTTCGCCAGATTGTTGAATGAAAACAACATATTCCCAACCATTCTGAGATTAAGAGATAAACTGTCACACCAAGTCTCCAGAACATAAGGAATAATCCATCTCAATTGATAAATTAGGTGACAAGATGAAAAGGCACATTGAAAAATAAGACTTAAGTGGCATGAAAAAAGGTAACTTGAAAATATAACAAGCCACAAAAACTTAGGGTTTTAAGATTTTTGCATTAAAATTGAACCAAGGGTTTAAGCACAGAGACATTAGGGCTTGTGAGACTAGGGAAAAAAACACTTGCAAAAGCCTAGAACCATGAAGATTTTTTACAGTGCTAACAGTGGCTCCGACTGGGGATGTATGCCTCTTGCAGGCATAGCAAGATTCCAGGATTCTGGGACAAGTAGACCACCTACAAGAAACAAAACTAGCCTAGAAAAAGAAAAAAAAAACAATAGAAATAGAATATGTACAAACCTACTTGTTCATGGATTTAAAAACTTTAGGAGAAGAAAAACTTCGGGAATTGTCCATGAATTGGCAATTCCAGAATATTTTTCAATTAAGTCCTTCAAAATATATGAATTAGAGCCCCACCTGATATCAATCATGTATGGTCCTAGCCAGATAGGATCAAATTTACCATGTTTTCCTTTAACCTCCATTCATGCATTCCACATTAGAACTAATTCATCAGTTTCAAAACTTCTTTGAGTGGTTTTATGTCATATCCTTACATTGCAACTGTAGCTTAACATTTATGTCGTGTGCTTCCCTTCTGGATTCATCTAGTTGTATCAAATTAGCCATTCTAATCCTCATATCATCATCTAATTCATCATCATATTCTTGGAAAAAATTATACATCTACAACAAGTTATTTTGAGATAACTTAGCATGGATACCATAAACTAAATCAAAAGGTGCACAACCAGTGGCTTTTTTTACTTTTACTCTATCATCCCACTGTGCCAGTTGTAATTTTGAATCTCAGGCCTTCTTTTTTGTATCTATTACTCTCTTCATAATTTTAATCAGGCTCTTATTACTGGACTCGGCCTGACCATTCCCTTGGGGTGATATGGGGAAGAATAAGAAATGTGGATCCCATATTGATGGAAAAAACATTAAATTCCTCTAATTTGAAACACATTGCATTGTCTACCACAATAATCTTTGGACAACCAAACCTAGTTGAGATATTCTGCAACATGACATCAATCAAAATCTTACTAGTGGCTCTTTTAGTGGGAATTGCTTCCACCCACTTGGTAAAATAATCAGTTTCCACTAGGATCTATGAATGACCCCACTAGACTTGTTTGGAATCTCCCTAATGAAATCCATTCCCCATTTCTGAAAAGGTGCCTCAACTATGACAGGCTTCAAGGGAAAACTCCCAAAAAACATAAGCTTACCTACAAATCTTTGGCAAGCATCACATCTTTTAACATAATTATGGGCATTTTTGAAAATAGTAGGCCACCAAAAACCAGACTTGATAATCTTATGTGTAGTAGCCTTAGCCATGTAATGGTCTCCACATGCACTGTTATGCATTTGTTCCAATAGGTTCTTGGATCTGTCATAATCTACACACTTGAGCAATACTCCCTCATTGCTCCTCCACCATAGTTGTCCCTAAATTATTTCATACTTAATAACATGCAACATAATTTTCCTTCTTCTATTTTTCCATGTTAGGGGGTAGTATCATTTTCAGTGGGTGTCCAATAATATCCTTATACAAATCACAACAATCTATATCACAGATATAGGGACTTTTCTCTTCTTCTAATATATCTATATGATTTGCATCTAAATTTCTCTGAGCCATGAGTTTTGAAAGCCCTAGGCCTCTGACCAATTTTGTGATATGAATATCAATGTTAAAGTCTTGAATCTTGTTTATCCATCTACACCTCCTCCCTGAGACTTCTTGTTGGACCAGAATTTCTTTCACATTAGCACTAGGCACATAATAAATTATGGTTGCTCCTACCAAATAACATCTAAAATCTTTGACAAATTTAACCAAAGAATAGTCTTGTTTTTCCATGATGTCATACTTTAGTTCTGCTACTTGTATAGAATTACTGAAAAAGGAGATAGGCTATTCAAAGCCCTCTGAATTCTTTTGTAACAACACTACAGCAACAATACTATATGAAGCAAAGGAGAATATCTAAAAAGGTTTACAATAATCATGGGTTCTTAAAACTGGAGCATGTTTGATATCTTGCTTAATATCTAAAAAGCTTGCATGCCTCTTTATTCCATTCCACTTTTTCTCCTTTCTTCATCATCTTTGATATTGGAATACTGGTTTCTACAAGGTTAGTAACAAACCTTCTTAATAAGTTTACCTATCCAAAGAAAGATTGAATGCCCTTGACATTCTTAGGCTGAGGGATTTTATCAATTGCATCTACCCTTTTAGGGTAAATCCTAACCCCATCTTTAGATACAATATGTCCTAAAAAATTTCCCTATGTCACCCCAAAAACACATTTCTTTGGGTTAAAAGAAACCCCATATTCTAATGCTCTTATAAATATTTTCTCAAGATGATCACATTGTTGATCTTCTTTTGCTAAATAGGTAGTAAGATCATCTTAGTATATTTCTAAAAACTCATTTATAAAATCTGCAAATGCCACATCCACGGCTCTTTGAAAATTTCCCCAACATTTGTCAAACCAAAAGGCATTCTGACATATACAAAAGTTACCCAGGGTGTGGTGAATGCAGTCTTGAATTGTTCTGATTCCTTTACCATGACTTGATTGTATCCTAAAAATCCATCCAACATAGACATCAATTCAGATCCAGTAACTCTTTGTAGCATTGCTTCCATATTGGTTAATCCATAATTGTCCTTCAATGAATTTATATTCAATTTTTTGAAGTCTACACAAAGTCTGATGTCACCATTTTTCTTTCTCACTGGTACCAAATTTGAAACCCATGTTGAATGTCTTATACACTTGATAATTCTAGCATCCCTCATTTTTCAATTCTTCTTGCATCTTGGGTGCCATAGTTGGGTTAACAGGTCTTAACTTCTATCTCAAAGGCTTTGTTCCTTATTTTAAAGGAACCTCATGTTTGAAAAGATCTTCTATGTATGCTTTTAATTCATCATAAGACCATGCAAAGACATGTTTATATTTTTTGAGAAGATAAACTAACAAGTCTCTAAGTTTAGGGGGCAGCTTCCTACCAACATATACTTTCTTAAGAGCTTGATATGTCCCTAAATTCACCTCCTCCAAATCCTTATGCTTGTTCACAGTGCTTGTAGAAAATGTCTTGTACTTATTATCAAAGGCTCTCTCAAGCACAACCAATCCCTTTGGAACCTTATTTGATTTCAGATGAAGAACCTCTTTACCAAGAAAACTATTTTTACCATCCAAGGTCTCCACATAACCACTCAATTCCATCTCTTTATTTCCAAAGTTTGATTCACAAGATAAAAATCTCAAAATATCCAAATCATCTTCAAAGACATGCCAACTTTCAACATTGTTTGGAATGGAAGGCCTGGATTGAATCTCTATTTTAGATATTCTTGTAAATGTAATGTCTTCTGGCCTCAAAGCAATACTGGCCAAAAATTCTTCCATTTTTTTCTGACTTCTATCCATCCAATCAATTCCAAATGCATCAAAATTTTCCACTTCATCCCAAACAATGTTTCTATACTACTTTAGCCTTTGATTCTTTGAATCATATTTGGATCTTGTTTGAGAAATGACTAACTTAGAGTCTCCAATTACTCTGAGATTTCTAATCTTGTGTCTTAAGACTAACCTTAAGCCTATTAACAAAGCCTCATATTCTACAATATTATAAGTGCGTGTGAAAAAAAAAGTGAATGAGAACTTGAAGGTCTTACCACTAAGAGCTATCAATAAAACTCATGCACCACCTCCTTCTTTTTAGTTTGCACCATCAAAGGACATAGTCCATAAATCATTCTTGTCTGTAAGATTATCCTTTTCCTCAAATAAAACCATATGATGGACTACTCCTTCAAATTTCATGTCTTGCACTTGGAAGGATCCAATATCAGTATCCAAGAAACAATTCATATTTTCATCTTCACTCTCCTCAATCATGTGAGGAGTTCTAGTTTCCCTAGATACTTTAACATTTTTACCAGCAATATCAAAAGTTGCATAAGACAAGTCATAGTGAATACTTCCTCCCATTGAAGCACTCCATTTCCTTGATAATAGCATTCCATATTGGGGAGGAATATCAACCAGTAGGACACTCATTGTTAACACCTTTTTTGGATATGTAGTCAATTTATAAGGCAAAGCCTTAATAGTAACTATAACAGGTACCTCTCTAGATTCCATTGCCTGACATCTTCCATGAGGATTATCAACCTGCATTCCCATTGAATTCATTATTTCTGCATGCATTATAGTATTAGATGCTCCTGAATCAATCATGCAAATTTTTAGCATCTTACCATTGATAACTAGAGTCAAGAAGAAAGGATCCATAGTTCCCAAAGGAATGTTCACATGATTCATATTTAAGAAAATCTATGGGATCTTTGAAACAATTTATTTTATCTCTTTCCCCTTTGTATCAGATTTATCTTTTATATTTCCCTTTTTCTCACTCATTTCTAGCTTCTGCACCCTTGTGGAAGAAATCTTGTTTACCCATGTTAAAGTTGTCTCTTTATATTCATTAATCCTCATCATCTCCGATAATGGAACCTTGATAGTGATTTGTGATAACCATTGCCCCACGTCGACATGAGTATACTTTATATCATAGATGTCTTATTTCAAGACAATAACATTTCCATATTCAACTTGAATAGCCAAGTTTGTCTCAATTCTCTTGTTATCTTTTTGAAGATAAGAAAAATTTATCTCTGGCATCTTTGCTTTTATCTTATGGACAACATTTGGACTATTTGGATTATCCTCTTTTCTCACCTTTATTTTCTTTACACCTTCAACAAATTTTCCCTTTTCTTGTGTTTGCTTAGGGTTTTCTATTGTTTCCTTAATAAACATACCAACTGGCCTTCCATTTGCATTACCAACTATCCTATTTCTTAACTTATAATTAATCCTTTCTTGAGTAACCATGTCTACAGTAATTTGTGTAATCTCCTTATCTGAAGGTCTTCTTACCACAAAAGGCTCCTTACCCCTTGCAACATTATGGCTAATGTCATCAATCTCTTCATTTTCTTCATCAGATGAAGACAAATCCTGGCTTTCAGCTGGATCATTATATTCTTCTTCACTCTTCAAGTGTGAGAAGGTTATTGTACAACCACTTTCATCATATAATTCTTCCTCTTCGTCTCTTTCTTATTGTGCTTCATTTTCATATATGTTCAAATTAATAGCACAATAGTCAGGATTTTGTGGGGATTGACAAGATTCACACCAATAATCCTCATTACACATGTTAACAAAATTGCTTTGTAAAGGATCATGGATCCTATTATCAGGATTGTCTTTGTTTTGTGGGAGAATAGGCTTCCCATCCTTCCATTGGATACCATATGGATAGTTTTTCATCCTTGGATGCTGAATATAATAATTATAGGATGACCTATGAGCTCTAGCATTTTTACTCTCTCCATGTTTCAAATCTTTTTATGGAACTTAGAATCTGCTTCATATTAATCTCCTCTTTAGGTTTAACATTAGAGGGTCTATATGTTTCTTTTCTAGCAGGCTTCCAGTCATACCTTCTACCCAATTTTCTTGATACTTTCCTATTATTCTCAATGTTAACATTTGTTTAATAAGCTTCGTTGATGGTTCTAGGATTCTTGTCTCTCAGGCGGTATCCCATGTTTGGATCAAATGCATTTAAATATGTGGCAAGACAAACCTTATCATCAAGCCTCATAACTTGAAAAATTTTATGCATAGCCTTTTGAAATCTTATGTTGAATTCCACAACATCATCATTTTCATTCTTCTTTATATTATTGAATTCATTCAACATGAATCTCTCATTTTTCTTATCACAATATTTCTCTTTAAAACAATCTTTTAGTGCATCCATGGATCCTAATGAATTATGAGATAATGCATCAAACCAATCCCTAGAATCTTCAACTAGAGACAGAACAAAAATTTTCATAACCACATCTTCATGTATAATATCAAAATCATCTATGGTATATTTAAACTTCTTTAGATGTTCCTCACATGTGATTACATTATTTACAACAAATTTAGGAAGCTTATCTCTAATTTCTCTTGGAACTGGATTAGGATAACCAGGAATATTATGCAATGAAAATTGTGTACCTTTATGCATGGGTGGGTCTACCTTGAAATGGATTACCAATTTGAGAAGTAGATCTCCTAGCATTTGATGTTGCAACTACCTCGACACTAGTGGAAGAAGAGGGAGTAGAATGCTTGATAAAATCAATCTTCTTTTTCTTTTCTAAAGAAACAAATTCGAATTCTGCCTTTTCTAGCTCTTTGTTCAAGATCTCATTTTCCCTTCTAATCCTTTCAATGTTTTTTCCTTTAGATATTTGATCTAATGGAACCTCATGAACAACATGTTCATTTGTTTGAATGCATGTCATCCTTTTCTTTCCCTTATCCCTAGGGCCTTGAAAATCAAATATTTGATGAATGACAGGTTCCTCTTCAAATCTCTCAAGTTTATTAACATAATTTATTGCTTCTTGGTTTTTCACTTGTCTTTTCATTTGATCAATCATGATCAACTTTTTTCTTCTCTCATCTTCTCTTTCTTTTTTTTTCTGTTGTGTGATGACCAATTCCTCTTGATAATGTCTCCTCCATTCCACAATTTGATCATCAAGATTTTCTAAATCTGGGATGTGGTGTCAGAGTCCTCCTCCTCTCTCTCATTAGGAGAACTATAATATCCATGTGTATTCAAACACACATCTGAAACTTCTTCATATTCTGGTGCATTTCCTTCATGGCTACTTTGGACTGACTCTTCTTCTCTAATGTCCTCCCCTTGTCTCTCATTCTGAGGGAATGTTCTATCAACCCTTCCTTTACCTAATTGATTAGATTTAGATCTGGTTGGGAACTCATCTCCCAATCTATCTTCGGGATGTCCCTTTTCTTGGGATCTGGTATTTTGTAAATCATAATGAGAAAGTGTGTGACAAAATTGATGTTTGTTTCTCAACACTACTGCAGAGAAAACTCAAAGTCACCACCCAAAACTAGTTGGGATTGTAACCACCTAGATTTGGTCTACTCTAACCATAGAACCTATTTTCCCTAAGTGTGATCATACCCCCAATTATTTCCAGACAACTCTTCGATCAGTTGGCATAATTCTTTCAAATCAAATTTAATCTCCTAAGTGATTCAATCACTAAATTTTATTAATCACCTTAGCCAATCAAAACCAATAAATTAAATCAAATTATTTCAAATCAAACATGGATAAGGTAATTAATTTAAAAGGAATTAAATAAATCCCTATTATATCCTAAATCACTTGTGAAGCCTATCTTCTAGCTTAAATTAATCTAATTAATTGGCTATAGTCCTAATTAATTATCTAAAGCAATAAAAGGCTTAAATAATTAATTTTACTATTTTTGAATGAATATATTAATTATATTTCATTTCATTAATATTCCCCTTAACCCTAACCTAACCTACCTCAACCACCTTAACCCTGGGTTCAAACCCATCCCAACCTATTCCCCCATGCTAAGCCTAATCCTAATCTTAATCCTATCCTAACCCACTTCCTAATGATGTCACATTCTTAAATTTGTGATTAGGAACTCAACCCACTTGAGAAAGTCAACTTTTTTAAGCTTGACTCCCTCTAAGTCCACTTTCTCAAGCTTGGACTTACACCCCTCACCATGCCTCTTGAATGCTCTCATTAATGCATTATTAATGGAGATTCCTCAAGTCCATGCCTCATGAATGCCTTTGGCATTTAATGCCTCTTACACCTCATTAATGGTTTTCACACCTCCATTAGTGAACCTTGTCCCACTCTCTCTCCTCATTACTTCTATAAATAGAATAAGTTTTTGAGCTCAAATGGCCCTTAATTTTTAGATTGAAAAGCATTGTTATGTTGTTAGGATTTACATAGATTCATGTTACATTTTAGTTTCCATGTTTATGCATTGTTATAATATTGATTTTTAGAGCTAGAATGCATGTTATTTAGATATATTTCTTAGTTTTAATTGAATCTTTCATGTCAGGTTGTATATGTCACTGAAAAATGCATAATCTAAGGGCTATTATGTTATTTTTCACACTCCTAGTTAGAAAGCAATAGATCGGTTTTAGGGGATGCACATGCTTTACTAACCCTACTTTCACTAACACAATGATCTATTGAAGTGTTGTGTTGTAGGTAACAGGTGCACAATTTAACACCCACATTTCTGGCACCCAGTGTGGGGCCCGATTTTAGATTTTCCCTCATTTCAACTTCATTTGTCACTAATTTGTCTTCCTGGATTTCAGATCCAGGCTCATTTCTAGTAGCAAAAGCTCGCATCTAGGATACGCTCTCGTACCGCAAAAATTGAGGCTCGTATCTAGGATTTCTTGGGTCATTTTCAGTATAGTCTTACATCTGGTAAACACTCTATCACATCTAGTAGCAGAGGCTCGCATATGGTTTGTTGCATCATTTCCTATAATTCTAGGATCGCATATGGTTGAAATTTTTGTGAACTTCATTGCCTAGCCCCTAACACTTTAACCAGTTGTTGATTTGATTTGTTGATAGCCTAACTAATGCTTGCAGGATGCTAATAAGGAAGTAGGAAGACTTGGCTAACGTGTGTGTTTGCAGGTGTTTTTAAACTGATTTTAGTACTAACCATTTACAAAGATTTTTTAAAACTTAACACATTTTCTCAACATTTGTTAAATTGACCAGATTACTATGCTCTTTTCCTTTAAGGAAAATCAGAAAATTAGACGTTGGTTTAACACTTGTAAATAAATGGACAAACAAACTCACACTTTAATTCATTTTCAGAATCAGTAAATTGAACAAGAAAGTCACTAAATCTTGTGGGATAACTGAACAAGTTACATCTCTTAATTCATTTTTGGATCAGAAATTGAACAACATAAATCACTTAACATTGTGAGTAATTGAACAAGAAAATCTCATTGTCTAAGTTTTGGATTATAAATTGAACAAGAAAATCATCTAACTTTGGGGAAACTGAACAAAACAAATTTACTTTCACACATCCTATTTTCATAAAATAGGAACATCTTAATCAGGCACAACATTGCTTGAGGGAAGGAATTGTTTGATTGAAATTGTTTTGGGAGAAAACGGCATGGATTAGGAGAGTTTGCTCTTCTTCTTTTGAAGAATCAGAAATCTAGACATCCTACGCTTGCCAATCCTTTGTATGCTTATTTAACAGTAGAGGGCATGCCGGTTGAGAAAAAAATCTCCTGAGAATGACCCAAGTGAGGATAGGTTTTACGCCAACCCCTCCAACTCACTATAAATATTTTCTTCCTCGTAGGCCAAAGCCTCAGAATATGGAGTCGATTTTATTCTCAGAATTTTTATATCATTCCTTGAACATGCTTGGGTATGTGTAGAGTGGAGCCGCTTGAATCTTGCTTGTGAGACTACACATATTCGAGTACTCATAGGGCTATACACCTCAATTTTTCCTTGTGAAATTCTATGGGAGATGGTTTTGAACGAATTGCCCCATCATAAAATAACGAACTTCATAGACAAAACTACCTGATTCATCTCTGAAAGGGTGATAATCCTTGTGCAAGAAAAAAAGTAATTTCCCCAAGACACTTGTCATATTGTGCCCTCACTTGCATTTGGATTCGGTTAATACAGCATGACT
This sequence comes from Thuja plicata, assembly GCA_018584345.1. Lineage (NCBI taxonomy): Eukaryota > Viridiplantae > Streptophyta > Pinopsida > Cupressales > Cupressaceae > Thuja > Thuja plicata. The sequence continues at coordinate 2,009,985 of MU224070.1, forward strand.
AGATTCATTGCATGCTTGGTGATGATTGTATTCTAATTAGCATTTGAGTGTGTACCTAAGTCAATGAGCAAGGATTTTCATCCTCTACCTAGAAAATAGGGCATAAGGATGTGTTTGTTCCCCTAACAGTGCAATTCTGCTTAATATGTCTGAAGTCATTAACAAGATAACACCGTCAAAATAAGTAACAAAATTCAATCCTTGATCTACATGTGTTTTTCACTCACTAGCAAGTCTTCGAACACGATCACGGATCAAACAAACTTCACACACTTTCAAAATAAAATTTACAAAACTGACAAAATCTAACAGAAACATCAAAAACTCGCACCCCAGATTTCCTAGCTCATATCTGATATCTTGGCTCATATCTAGTATACTTCATCATATCTGTTCAGCACTTCATCACATCTAGGGTTAAATCTCACATCTTGGGTCATCAGAAGCTGGCATACTACATTTCCTGGCTCGCATCTAGGAGCTCGTATCTAGTATAGTGGGCACTTATAGATTAGTTTCTTAGAAAGCCTTAGTAGATTTGGATACCCTTTTGGATATTTAGTCTGTCCCTGTTGTCTTTTTTGGTTTCCCTATTGCTGTGTCAAAAAACTTTTTCAGAACATCTACCTTGCATGTCCTATCGGTTTCTCGCAATTAGTCTCAATACATGTGGTTTGTCTGCTTTTCAAAACAACTTGATTCCTAGCTCACTATCAAGGAATTCTAACCCTTTGATGTTGGAATCATTTACTTCCACCAAAACACAAACAATATCTCTAACTAGACACACTCACTTGAACGATTTGAGACTCTACCTGAAACTATCTAAAAACTTTGATGAAGTTGAGATACAGATACATGGTTAAGACAAGATGCAAAAAGTACGCTTCTAAAGAATTAGAAGTACCTCCAAAACCAATACACTTTCAGAGAGGAGAAACATCTGGTGGTTCCCTATTCGATTTAGATTCTTTGAAAATGGAAAGAACCACTCACGAATGGAGTAAGGCTTTTGAGGACTATGAAAATGATAAAAACCAAAAGCATGAAGATAGCGATGAGGAAGAAGAACCACACTTTGATTGTCCTTTGTTTGAGTTAGACAGTGAGGAAGACATCATTAAAGAAGAATACAATAAACTCAAATAGAGCAATAAGTTCCAAAAGATAATGGAAAAGATTATTGGTGAAGATAAAGAGAAATAATTTCTCCATCTAGCATCCACTGGTGCAAAGTTACCCAAGGATTATGATGTGGAACAATTAAAAGAAAAAGAGGTGTCAAATCCTATATCTATTCTCACCAAACAACTAACCTTGATGCAAACAGAGCTTGCGACTCTCAAACAGGAGAAGGCTAAACCCAAGATGAAATACTCTTTGGACTCCATTTGTCCATTTCCCTTTGACAAGAGTATTACAATGGTCCCATTTCCTCCTAACATGGCAAGGCCATAATATGAAAAATATACAGGAGAGACCAACCCACATGACCATGTAAGAGAATTATGTGCTCTGAGCATAGAATACATGCATGAACCTACATACCTCATGAGGCTCTTTCCTGGAACCCTAGGAGGAAACAACATGGAGTGGTTCTCAAAACTTACACCTAAGGTAAAAACTTTTGAGGAGTTAATTCAATAGTTTATCCAACATTACTCCTATAATATACAACATGACGTGACTATGATGGACCTATACAGCACTAAAAAAAAAGACTAGCGAATCCTTTACACACTTTCTACAAAGGTGGAGGAAAATCTTTACACGGTATTCAAGAGCTATTCCCAAATCTGAGAAAATGGAAATCCTTGTTAATAACTTGGTACCTAAGTTGAACTATGCATTTCAAATGCAAGACTCCCCTAGCTTAGACAGGATGATAAAAAATGCCATCTGTATCAAAGAAGTCATGGTTAAAAGGGGAGAAATCACCCTCCAAAGTGAGAACAAATCTAACAACTCCAACAACAAACCTAAATTGTGGAAGCAAAAGAAAAATGTTGTCAACGATGGAGTATTAGATGCCTCCAATATTAGTCCTAAATCTGAGGTGTTCAACCTAATAAATATCATGCAAGCAAGAAAAGATACCAAGGTAACAACCCCTGTACCTAAAACAAACAACGAGAATAATAGAGGTCGGTCATGGACTTCAAAGCCTCAAAGAACATTCACTCCTTTGGGAGAGCCTCTTGAAACTATTTTGAAGACACTATTAGACAACAAAGTTCACACAATCGTAGATTCCAAACCATGGGAGCCGGAATTCAAACCAAGGTGGTGGGATGAAAATTCTTATTGTGTCTTTCACAAAAACAAAGGACACAAGACTAATAACTCTCTTAAACTCAAACATGTTATCCAAGACCTTATTGAACGGGGCAAGATCAAGGTGGAAGGACACACCGCTAATGAAGATCATACAGAATTTAATAAGTCATTCCATAACTATGAGAAAGGGGAAGCATCTAAAGGAAAAGGAAATGAGGTGAACTACACCTACTCTAAAAGTGATAACATGATCAACATGTTAGACATTAAAACTAAATCAATTAATGTGATCACTATCAAAGGTGTTAAAGACACATCTTCCCAATCAAATATTGTGACCCCAAGTCAAGCACAGGTCACGGTCAAAGGACCCAATTCCTCACCAAAACCAAAATCAACTACCAAAGTACCCATTGTCACTATCCCTAAACCGACAGTGGCCAAACAAGCATTTTCTACTCCTACAGCAACGTACAACTTGGTGGATTAATTGCAATGAACCTCTGCTATAATTTCCATCTTTGCATTGCATAAAATCTCCACAGTACATAGGGAAATTCTTGAACAAGCCCTACACACCGCAAATGTACAAAAGGACCTTTATATAGACAAATTCCAAATGATGGTTAATCACATCTCAGTGCCACGTTACCTCTATTTTTCAGAGGAAGATGATAAATAATTGATACATCCACATAATAAGCCCCTTCATATTGAAGTCCTCATTCATAAATCTCGTGTTAGATGCGTATTGATAGATGGAGGTGCAAGATTGAATATTGGTACCCTTAATCTAATCAGGAAACTGGGTCTTTCATAACAGACCATTGACTCTAGAAGAAAAATCACTATCAAAGCTTATGATGAGGAAGAAAGATCCTCTAAAGGTCTTATTGTTCTACCCATCAGAGTCAAACTGATTGAAAGGAATGTCATCTGTTAAGTTATGGATCTACCCCTAGCTTACAACATACTATTAGGGAGACCCTGGATTCATGAAATGCAAGTTGTTCCATCTACCTTCCACTAATGTATCAAATTCCCACATAACGGGGTGGAAGTGACAATCCCTACAGATGCCAATTATACTTGCAACAATATCAAGGAAGGTAGTATGGTTACGCATAACAAAGAAGCTACATATGAGATTGCTCCTAAGACTACCAAAGACATGGTGATTAAAATTTTTGGAAAAAACTTAAAACTTGAAGAAACAGGTATGGGAGAATATAAGCTGGACATGACCCCGTCATTGACGAAACTTCCGGTATCACCAAGATCCTATGGAAAACCTTCCTCATCATTCACACCTACTGCATCGCAAACATCATAAATTCACAAAGCAACTGGCATGGTTAAGGCATCCACATCTTCTTTAGATACAGAAGAACAGGCAGTCTTGGCCTGTCTTTACAAAGGAGAACCAAAGGAGGCTGAGGTAAAACATGTGGAAATATCCCTAGAGAAGTATGGAAAAGGATATGATCTTCTCAAGTAAATGGGATATAAAGGAAAAGGACATTTAAGAGACAAAGGAAAAGGACTCATTGAACCTATACACATGGAATTTAGGGATACTAAAGATAAAATAGGGCTAGGCTTCAATAATAAATCTGAAGACCCTTCTTATGGGGATAGTCTAGTTTCTAATAAAGGGAGTGATGAAACAAAAGAAATAGAGCTGGAACCATGGTCTTATGAAATATTACTACATGTTGGCATGGAGAATCCCAAATATCAAGGAGAGCGCTATGTACCAAGCTTTGAAGTACCACAAGATCTTCACATACCTTTATTAGCACAAACTCTTACACAAGAGGTAGAAGAAACAACAGAAGACAATACAGCGGTACTGTTGATAGCAACAACTACTGAAGACACACCTCAACAATAGGATTTACATCCTAACTAGGGGCAGTTAGTCATAGTTTCACATATCCTTTATTTACCACACTTTGATCTACAAGTGGCAAATAGGATACACCAGGTAACTATTGCTGAATTCTTAAACAGTTCTGATGATGAAATAACTGACTCTCATGATTATGAATGGGATGAGCTATTTTTTGCCATGGAGGACATTGAAATAGATGTAATTCACATGTTCGCAGCTACATCGACACACCATAAACCTTCTAACACCACTCCTAACATTATTTATGTTCCTGAAGTAGAGGAGGAATTCCTTCCCCAAAACATTGATGAAGAAAGAGACTGGTGTTTTCCTAGGTCTAGAAGAAATCCAGAGGCGACAAGCTAGGAGCCTCCTCCTACAAAGAGATGAAGAAGAAGAATACTCAACTGACGAGTCACTAGAGTTTGGTCTGCATATTACTAACAATGACCCTTTTAATGATGATCTGAATCTTATTGATTTAAACATTGAAAACATTAACTTAATGGAACATGTCATGTCAGTTAATAGTCTTGACACTGACGTGATGTTGTCCTTCCTAGAATCTGACTCCTTGTCTTTGATAAACCTAGACCTAATTGATTGGACTAATACAGATCTTACTCCTATCCTTGACTTTCCTAATGACTACACCTTGGCTTTCTATCTAAACACTTGTGACCCTTACCCTTCTTCCACCAATGCAAGGAGCATGAACATGTCACGAGAGGATATCAAGTTTTTCAGTCAAAAATTGAAAAATAAAAAGAAAAAGAGAATTGACGGTGAAAACCACATTGTGGTAGTGTCAGATTCTAAATAATTCAAAACAAAAGATGCATCTAATGGTGAAAACCTCTTAGAGGTACCAAAAGATGAGATTCTTGATATCCTCCCCAAGCACTTTTAGGAAAGTTCTTTAGTTCTGATAGAACCAACACAACCAGTTAACTTGGGCATAGCTGAAGATCCTCAAATTGTTCACCTAGCATAATCTTTGTTAGAAGAGGAGAAGACACGGTTCACAAAATTCCTAAAAGAGAAAAAGATCTAATTTTCATGGTCATACACAAATATGGATGGACTATATCCTAAATTGATAATGCACCATCTATCTATAGCTCCCAGGATTAAACCCGTAAAACAAAAATTAAGAAAAATGCATCCTCATGTTGCATTGCTAGTAAAAGCAGAGCTAGATAAATTGTTAAAATTTGGATTCATCCGAGTCATCTCTTACGCAGGATGGATCTCCAATGTAGTCCCAGTGTCTAAATCTGATAAATCTATCAAGATCTGTACAGACTTCAAAGACTTAAACAAGGTGTGTCCTAAGGATTATTTTCCACTACCTAATATTGATATGATCATAGACCTCACAGCAGGCTACCAAATTTATTCATTAATGGATGGGTTCTCAGGATAAAATCAGATTAAAATTGCTCCTAAAGATCAAGAGAAGACTACATTTACATGTGCATGGGGCACCTTTTGCTGGAACGTCATGCCCTTTGGTTTAAACAATGTCGGTGCTAAATATCAAAGAGCCATGACTACTATATTCCACGATATGATGCATAAAAACATGGAGGATTATGTAGATGATACCTTAGCTAAATCAAAGGAAAGGAGCACTCATATTTCTAACTTAAGAAAGATATTAGATCGTATGGAGAAATTTCAACTCAGGCTCAATCCAAGGAAGTGTGCCTTTGGGGTCCAATCAGGAAAGCTCATAGGATTTATTGTCTCGGCAAAAGGAATTGAGGTAGACCCTGGAAAAGTCAAGGCTATACTATAAATGACTCCTCCATGCAAAATTAGTCAAATGAGAATGTTACAAGGGAGACTTCAATCAATCAGGAGGTTCATGTCATAACTTGCAAATAGAGCGCAACCCTTCACCAAATTTCTACACAAAGGGGTCACCTTCAAATGGGATGAACATTATGAAGCCAATTTTAGAGAATTGAAAGAGTACCTAGCTACTCCTCCTATTCTCATGGCACCCATTCATGGAAAGCCATTACTCCTATATATTTTAGCTACAACCACTTCACTAGGAGTGTTTCTTGCACAAGAGGATGAAACTAAGAAAGAAAGAGAAATCTACTACATTAGTAAAACACTAGTCTCCTATGAACTCAATTATAGCATTATTGAGAAAGCATGCCTAGCAGTTGTCTTTGCATCACAAAAATTGAGACATTACATGCTCTCACATACAGTACGGCTCATTGCAAAGATAGATCCTTTGAAGTACCTCCTAAACAAAACAACATTAATAGGACACCTAGCAAAGTGGATCCTCATTCTAAGTGAATTTAACATTGAATATGTGGACATGAGGGCTATTAAAGGACAAGTCCTCACAGATCAATTAGCTGATTCACCACTCCAAGATGATGAACCTTTAAGAAATGAGTTCCCATATGAGACAGTCATGCATCTAACTGAGTATCCATGGAAGATGTACTTTGATGGTTCTTTCATGTAACAAGGATTTGGAGCAGGGATTCTATTCATAACTCCTCAAGGCTACAAGATACCAAAGTCCTACAAATTGATGTTTCCATGCACCAATAACATTTCTGAATATGAGGCATTGATAAACGGTCTTAAGCTGGCCATGGAATGGAAGATTGTAGAGTTACATGTGTATGGTGACTCCCAGCTCATTATCAATCAAGTTAATGAAGATTATCAGATGAAAGATGATAAGTTGATGCCCTACAAGCAATTGGTTGATGACTTAAGGAAGTACTTTTTCTTCATCACATTCCAACAGATACCTAGAATAGAGAACATTGTTGCAGATGCTATGGCTACATTGTCGTCCATGTTACAACTGGAGGAACATCAATTCCACTATGAATTCTTGGTGGAAGAATTATCCTATCTAGCCTTTGATACCCCTGAATACCAAGTAAGCTATGCTTTGAACACCCCAAACCAATCTCAGTATGCTAATATCATTGCTTACCTAACTGACCAAACCATTCCCAATGATCTATCCAAAAATGAAAAAAGATCCTTGATTAGGACATCATCGCGTTATGTCCTCATAACTAATAACTTATATAGATGAGGTCTCAATGGTATGCTTCTTAGATGTTTAGAAATCAAAGATTCAAATCGCGTGTTAAAATAAGTCCATGAAGGTGTATGTGGATCACATTAAAATGACTTTTCACTAGCAAAGAAACTGCTCAGAGTAGGCTATTACTGGCCTACAATGGAAAAAGATGTAGTTCACTTTTCAAAGATGTGTCATAAATGTCAGACACATGGAAATCTCATCCATGCTCCTGCCAGGGAACTTATACCTTTCATAACACATTGGTCATTTTAGCAAAGGGCCTTTGACTTGGTTGGACAAATATATCCTAATTCTTAAAATGGACACAAGTTCATCATTACGGCCACTAAGTATTTCACAAAGTGGGTCAAAGTCGTGCCGCTAATCAAAGCCACTAGAAAAAAGGTGGATATGTTCATCTTGAACTACATTATCTGTAGATATGGAATACCCTCTTCAATTGTAACAGACAATGGGGGCCAATTTAAAAATCAAGACATTAATGACCTTTGTGAATAGTTCCACATCACTCAACATTTCTCCTCAATCTATTATCGTCAAGGTAATGGACAGGCTAAGGAATCTAATAAGAATATTCTCAAGATCCTACATAGAACTGTGAGTAAGTCTGGCAGAGACTGACATTTACAACTAAATCTGACACTTTGGGCCTACAGAACAAGCATCAAAACACCATCAAGAGCTACTCCATTTGCCTTAGTCTATGGTGCTAAAGCGGTACTACCTATTGAGGTTGAAATCCCATCTTTGTGGATATCTTTACAAGGTCTTGTAACTAATTAGCAATACCACATCGATAGGGTGAATGCACTATAATTACTTGATGGGCACAGGAAATAGGCATTTGATCATCTAAAGGTGTACCAAGCATGAATGTCGAAAGGATACAATAAAAAGGTCAAATCATGACAATCTCAAGTAGGGGATCTTGTTCTAAAGGAGAATCCTAAGAACCAGCCTAACAGAGAATAGAAGGGAAATTTTGAGCCTAATTGGTTGGGACCTTATGTTATCACTTAGCTACACTAGAGGGAGACATTCTTCCAGATCCTATCAATACTCTACATTTGAAGCAGTTCTACACTTAATGTTTGGCTAGCAGAGCTTGTACAGTGGAAAATTTAGAAAATACCAAAAACGGTGGAAAAAGTCTTGAAGAAAAGGTATCTTTGGTGAAAACCTAGCAAACAGGTGCCTTGATACTATAAAAACATTCAAAAAAGCAAAAATAGCAAAAAATTTGAAAAAGAGAAAAGTGCCTTGATGAAAACATGGTAAAACGGGCATCCTGGTAGAAAAAAGGAATGAGAAATTTTTGCCAAGTGGTGAAAACCTAGCAATTAGGTGTCACTTGTGTTCTGTGCTATATCTATCAATACATTGCTGGTACTAGGCCTTCATGATTACACTTGTGCTAAAAGTTGACTTTGTTTCCTTATGAATATCTTATCCTTGCTTGGGATTTGTCTACATTTCTGTCTTGGGATCAAGTCATTCTGCACTGGGGGCATGTTGGGTTGCATCTGCTAGGTTTTCATAGGATGTTTTTTTCTCATGACATAATTCTACTCGATACTTGCACCAAACTATCACTTTTATGAAATAAGGATGGCACAAACATTGCACTAACCTGAATGGTGTTCCTAAGACCTACATTAGATTGCAAACAAGAAACTTACACAGACATGAAACACATATTTGCTTGAATTCCAACTTTTTGATTGATGAATCTCTACTGTGCTTGAAAAATGAATCAATAGTATTTCTCAATACTACCTAAACACAGTTTGATCTTGGTTTGATTATAGCTCTTTTTATTCACTGATGATGTTTTAACTAGGGGCATCTAAGCAGTTATGAGTTTTCTTTGATTGATTCACAATTGATAGTTGTTATGTCTTCCAAGTTATCCTATGACGTCTCCACAAAGACAAAGAGTCACAAGGATGGGGGCATAACATTTTCTTGGTTTTCTGCATATGGTGATTGTTCCAAAAGATCCTATACATTTCACCTAACTTGGATGTTTGTGGTAAGAGTTGTCACCATGAGTGGATAGTCGCATATATCTCGATCTTTGTTATGTGTAAACTACGGTGAAGTTGAAACAATTTCCTTGTCTATTTTCTAAATTTAGATTCTCACTAAGGTATACAAATCATAATGTACCCAAGGATATGAATTTTCAAGGTCATTGCGGGTCCAATATCTTACCTTACATAGATTCTAATATAATAAAAGGAAGGTGACTATTTTATTATCTTGGCTTCTATGGATTGATGCCTAAGTCTATTTCTGACATTTTAATAAACATAGTATTCATACTTTCATAATATTAGTGGGTATTAGTGATGGTTGTACTATCAGGTGGTATCCATTCCAACAAGAGCCCAATGATGATAAAAATGATACAATATCTACAAATCATTGACAAGTCCTAAGAGTCTGCATGTAGATGCATTTAGAGATTGCATGATGCATTTTGAAAGAAGTAACAACTTAAGGACTTGAGCTCAAAATAATTTCTATTTTGAAAATTCATTCAAAATCCAAGTTAATGACATAATCCATGATTCCCGAAATCTTTGATCAATCAAGAACAAAATTGAACTCACATTTTAACATGATTAACTTGGTTCTCATGTGTTTACTCTTAAACACACCCCCATTTCTTCACTTCTTCTAATATATTATTTCTTGACCTTCCCATTCCTACAAGTGATACATCATTTCAACAAAGAGATTTCATTCTTTCCTTCGATTTTGTTCCCGAGGGGGCATGATCACACTATCATCAATCAAATTCTTGCTCAAAACAACATTAAAAACAACTTCGTTATCAAAAAACTAAAAGGCATGATGGTTCCTTGACTAAGTCAGAACTATTGGATTGAAGGCTTCGGTTCTCACAAGCTGGATATCCTATGTCTACTTTTTCTTAGATTCTTATTAAGCTCCTGGCAGCTTCATACTAACTTTTGGACGACAACAAAGTTTGGAATCAATATTATCAATCTTTGGATGACAACCAAGTTCAGAATTGGTATCTTTAAGATCTTTTATTGACCTTTGGATGATAGCCAAGTGCAAAGTCAATTCTATCATTTTAGTTCAATCAAGTGCAAGATTGATCTCATCAAGCATTTCATTTTATCGTGAGCAAAATTCTCAATCTTTCTGAAGTCAAAAATCAAAAACCTTCTTTGAATCAATATGTTGCTCACACATCAATTCAAAGAGGGGAAAATGTAACCACCTGGATTTGGTTTTCTTTGACCATAGACCCTATTTTCCCTAAGTGTGATCATACCCCCAATTATGTCCAGACAACTCTTTAATCGGCTGGCATAATTCATTCAAATCAAATTTAATCTCCTAAGTGATTCAATCACTAAATTTTATTAATCACCTTAGCCAATCAAAACCGATCAATTAAATCAAATCATTTCAAATCAAACATGGCTAAGGTAATTAATTTAAAAGGAGTTAAATAAATCCATATTATATTCTAAATCACTTGCAAAGCCTATCTTCTAGCTTAAATTAATCTAATTAATTGGCTATAGTCCTAATTAATTATCTAAAGCAATAAAAGGCTTAAATATTTATTTTTCCTATTTTTGAATGAATATATTAATTATATTTCATTTCATTAATATTCCCCTTAACCCTAACCTAACCTACCTCAACCACCTTAACCCTAGGTTCAAACCCATCCCAACATATTCCCCCATGCTAAGCCTAATCCTAATCTTAATCCTATCCTAACCCACTTCCTAATGATGTCACATTCCTAAATTTGTGATTAGGAACTCAACCCACTTGAGAAAGTCAAATTTCTCAAGCTTGACTCCCTCTAAGTCCAATTTCTCAAGCTTGGACTTACACCCCTCACCATGCCTCTTGAATGCTCTCATTAATGGATTATTAATGGAGATTCCTCAAGCCCATGCCTCATGAATTCCTTTGGCATTTAATGCCTCTTACACCTCATTAATGGTTTTTACACCTCCATTAATGAACCTTTTCCCCCTCTCTCTCCTCATTTATTCTATAAATAGAATGAGTTTTTGAGCTCAAATGGCCCTTAATTTTTAGATTGAAAAGCATTTTTATGTTGTTAGGATTTACATAGATTCATGTTACATTTTAGTTTCCATGTTTATGCATTGTTATAATCTTGATTTTCAAAGCTAGAATGCATGTTATTTAGATATCTTTCTTAGTTTTAATTGAATATTTCATGCTAGGTTCTATATGTCACTGAAAAATGCATAATCTGAGGGCTATTATGTTATTTTTCACTCCTCCTAGTTAGAAAGCAATAGATCACTTTTAGTGGATGTACATGTTTTACTAACCCTACTTTCACTAATGCAATGATCTATTGAAGTGTTGTGTCACAAGTAACAGGTGCACAATTTAACACCCACGGGGATCACAACACTAACTATATGAATACAAAAAAAAGAGGCCAAACTAGAGTAAATCTATGCTTCCAATGATCAAATTACTGGTCATTTTATGATAATTATACTGCATTTCCCCAACAGAGTCGTCATTTTGTTGGTGTTTAAACTATTATGCTTTGAAAGCCACCAATACACCTTGAGATTGATTTTAGGAGTGGTTAGCTCCAAGTATGAAAGCTCTGCAAGGTAACTGGACCAACTATAAGGACAAGATTTCCCTCTTCACTTCTGGCTCTGCAAAACCAAGGTAGGTACACCTAATCTAGATAAAAATCAACTCTTTACAACTCCTTATAGCTCTAGATTCTTACAACAAGTAATGATAATAAAGTGCTAAATGCTAACCAGACATTTATTGACTCTCCATTATCATGTGAGACAACAACCAACAACCACAAAACATAAGGGAACTGGAATGGTTTTGATGCTTAAAATGAGGGGCATAATATAACCAAACCTATTAGACATATATCTCAAAGAAAATACTAGTTCTTGATCAGTTCCTTATCCATTGGGCAACTCCTCAATACAAATATTAAAAACTAAAACCAACCTACTGGTCAAAGACTCGTAACCATAAACATAAATATCTCAAACCACACACTGCTTATAGTATCCTTATGTAGATAACCAAATGAGCTTATGTTATATCCAAATCATTTTAATTTGATCTTAGATCAAATACTTATGGAATAAAACATATACATAAGAAAATCTTATGCAATAAGTCAAAAAACTCAAAACTCGAAAGATAACACAAAGAAGAGACTTAAAATCTAAGAAAACTTATATTAAGTATGATGAATCAAAGTTTCTGCAACAACATGAATAAGGAAATACACAATTCAATAATATGCAAAAGATTATAAGAACTTTCTACTCTTTCTTAATACAGTCTCAAAACATCTTCTATATCTTAGATAGGAAACAAGAAAGAAACCTCATGCTCTCTACTTTCCCAATTCCCCAGCCTTTACTATATGATCTTGAAAATCCCTTTATAGGAAACAGGGACGCAACAAGCTTCAGATCATTTAGGGTTAGGGTTTACAACAATAAATGCATTCAATTCATTCAGCTACCCTATCATCAAGTTGAAACCCTATATTCACTTCAATCTATACAATCCGATATGATATGTAGCCATACATCTTGGGATGTGAAGAATAGTACCATAAATTCTAATTTCTGAAGCACCATAATGCGGAGAACAACTCAACATAAATATAGAAATGACCAAGCACTGCTATAAGGTGTATCAATTTGATCAGAAACCCCAACTATCAATTCTGAACATAATTGCATCTTGCACCATCATATCTTTACCCTAACATCATCCTACAACTCTGCAAGATGACCTAGAAAATCACATCGACGCATTAATGACCAGGAACAAAAATAAAATCTCAGTCCACCGCCATGAGAACCTTGAGAAATATTTTTAAAAATTTAAATCAGTTATAATAGTCATAGGGTCACAGAATATGGCATCAACGGTCAAGATGAAGAAATTATCTCACTTTTAAAGCGATTCATAGATCCTCTTTAAGTTACCCAGGCTCTGATGATCTCATCAAACATGTGGCATCATGTCACAATGCCTTAAGTAATATCTATCTGTTGGAGATTTGATTTTGAGTAGTTGATTGATTGTATGTTTGTCATTGATGACAACATATAATACACAGTAGTAATTCTCTATGTACTTATTAGAATGATGACATGAAGACTTGTGTGGTTAGATACATTTTTTTGACATGATTATTATGTTATGTTCATACACGCAGATCTAGATATAATGTTTCAGTCAAGTTATGTAATTTTGTTCTTGGCAGTTACAGTTCTGGAAGAGTATCTGTTCAGAGTCGACGTATGTAATGTGTTTCTTGAGTTGCACCTATCTTCAGGATATGCATGTGTGTATTCATGATTAGTTATGAGTTGATGATATTAATCTAAAGGCACCAAATGTGTTTCAAGAAGATTGAAAAGTTAGAGTTATATTGGTGAGGCCGACTTAGTGAAGCGTCACGTCTATTTAGTTTATACTTGCGCGGTTGTAATTATGCTTGCGTGCTTAGTAGAGCTGACAAGGATGTTATGAAGAGTTGTCTTAAAGGTCCCATGATCTCATACTTTGAGTAAGATACTTATAGCAAGTCAATTGTGATACGCTAAGTGTGAATGATATGAAAAGAGAAGAAAGATGTATAGAGCAGATTATCAGAGTTGGTTCAATCATCAAGAGTATATGTAAAGAAGAAGTGAAAGATTGTAATACACTGGAACTGGTCAAGACAATGGGTCTACTCTATAGTTCATTATCAAATATAGTGCATATCTATTATACAGAAGGTTGTAGCCTTCACCATCAAGCAATGAGCTTTTGGATAGTGAGTCCACCACCCCTAACAGGGTTATTTGTAAAATACTCCTAACAGGGTCCGACCCTTAACCAGGTCACTATACTTATTGCATTGTAAAGTACAATAACAGGGTTGAAATATCTTCTAACAGGGATTACTATAAACAAGTATAGTTCATTGTGGGTTCTAATTCCCACTGGGGTTTTTACCATTTGGTTTCCCCATAATCAAATTGTGTGTTGTGTACTGTGTTATCTGATTAAGCATTTACTTTGTTGTATTCTGAAGTTAAAGAAGAAAAATAATTAAAGTT
>MU224070.1:2037223-2054222 GCA_018584345.1 Thuja plicata
GTGAGAATGAAAATGGTTCGAATGAGATCTCCATGGATCCTATTCCTATTTCATCCTCCTCCACAACTTCTCCAATTGACCTCTACCATAGGATGTGTGCATGGTTACCTTCATACTCCTCTATTTGAAACATTGAGGCACCTATAATTTTATTCCCTAAACCTTTGATGACGGTAAAAGGATGTCCTCGAATGACTATTATGGGTAAACCTAAAGATCCTTTTGATTTCTTTGATAACATGGATTTTGTTTCCCATACTTATCGTACATGGAATAATCCTCAACCTATTGTTCTAGCCTCTTTACCTCCTTCTCAACTCATGCTTCTTCAAATACCTAGGTTACCTTCTTCCTTTAAGGAGTATGACTTAGTTGAGCAATTACGCGCTACTCCAGCCAATATATTTTTTATGGGAATTGCTTCAAACTTCTCCTACATATCATGAGGCATTAAAAAAATCTTTATCTACTCTTTCAGCTCCGCCTCCTAATCAAGAGAACGTTAATTCATTCTTGGAATGCATGCATACTATGCCTTCTTTACCTCCTATTGTGTTCATTGATGATGATTTACCTTCTGTTGAGGTGCAGAATCAATATGATGCTCTTATGGTTGTTGTTTCTATTAATCATAGTATCATTCGTAGAACATTAATTGACAATGGATTTGGGATTAATGTTTGTATCATGGATATTCTCAAAGCTATTAAAGCCAATCTAATGACCATTCAATCAGATAATATCCCTATTCATGGATTTGATAAAATTGCAAAGAAAACTTTAGGCATTATTATGCTACCTATCAAGGTTGATCCAGTCCTTCTTCACACACCTATTCATGTCATGCCTGGACCTCTCAATTATAACCTTTTGTTAGGAAGACCTTGGTTACATACTATGCATGTAATTCCTTCTACTCTACATCATAAGGTTAGGTTCATTTATAATAATCTAATGTATACATTACATGCGGATGATGTGCCAAATCCTTTCTTGAATGCAGAATATGCTAAGATCTCTAAACCCATACAACCAAGTAAGGAACCTAAGAAACCTCCTTAAGTTAAACAATTTGAAGCTCTATCCTCTTCTTTAATTGAGATGATTGGGGAACATTGGATTTTAATCCTTCTTTTATGGGAGAATACAAAGTTTCTAATTTAGAGTTCATGAAGGAAAAAAATGGGTTTGAAAAACAAGTCTTCACTCCTTCTCCACTTTCTGGAGAATTAAAAGTAACTTTGTTGTTGCTTCCCTTGAAGAAACAATTGAGACAATAAAACCAGATTGTTATGACATTGTGACATTTGTCTCTCCTTTAACTCAATCTGATATGGCTAATAGATATGGATATAGTTATCATTTACTTAGGAAATCAAGATTCAATGGGAAAGGATGTGGAAAATATGAGCAAGGTATACAAGTGCCCTTGGACAATGAAGTCTATGATTATACTTATGGTCTAGGGTTCAATCCTTATAAGAAACCATCAGATTTTCCTCTTAATGTTAATCATATCTATGGTGGACACTTAAAATTGGTTAATCCGCTTCTCCTTGACATGGATCAAAAACCTAGTATGGATATTTTTCCTGAGGATGAAGCCCTAGCTGATTTTTTAGGAGCTTATCAAGATTTACCTACATTTCATCATAAAATAAGAAAGCCTTATTGTATGAATAATGAAGCCTATTTGGAGAATGTCATGAACAAGATATTTCTCCTTTGCCAATGGACTCTCTCATACAAAGTAATTTATTAATAACAGAGACTACAGAAGTTCAAATGGATGAGAATGACTCTAAAAAAACAATCAAATTGGGAAGATGTTTGAATCAAGATGAACATGATCGATTGGTTTCCCTTTTGCTTGAATATAAGGATATATTTTCTTGGACATATTCAGATATGTCAGGTATAGATCCTAAGATTGTGACTCACAATATTGTTCTTAAACCTAATGTCAAACCTGTGAAACAAAAAATCTAAAAGATGAATCTAGGCATTGCTTTGTTAGTTAAAATTGAAATTGAGAAATTATTAGGTGTTGGGTTCATTTGTTCTATCGATTATTCTAAATGGATTTCTAATATTGTGACTATTTCTAAAGGAGAGAATAAGATAAGGATGTGCACTGATTTTTGAGATTTGAATAAAGCATCCTTAAAAGATGATTTTCCCCTCCCCAATATTGATATGATTGTGGATTCAACAGCAGGTCATGCTTTATTGTCTTTTATGAATGGATTTTTAGGCTATAATCAAATATTTATTCCTATAGAAGACCAACTTAAAACCACATTTATCACACCTTGGGGAATATTCTGTTGGGTCATGATGCCTTTTGGATTAAGAAATATGGGAGCAACCTATCAGCGTGCTATGACCTTGATTTTCCATGATTGCATCCATAAGATTCTAGAAGATTATGTAGATGACATATTGGTGAAATCTATACAAAGAAAGGACCATGTGTTCATTTTAAGACAAATATTTGAAAGGATTAGGAGTTATAATATGTGATTGAATCCTAAGAAATGTGCTTTTGGAGTTGACTCTGGTAAATTATTAGGATTCATAATCTCTAAGAGAGGCATAGAAGTGGATACTGAGAAGATTGATGCTATCGTTAACATGCCTCCTCCTAAGAATATTTCTCAATTACGTAGTTTACAAGGAAAAATTCAATCTATTCATCACTTTGTTTCTAACTTAGCTGATAGAATTGTTCCTTTCACTTCCTTGCTTAGAAAAGATACCAATTTTTCTTGTAACCAGGAATGTAAACAATCATTTGATAAATTTAAGGAGTATCTTGCTAATCCTCCTATTTTGCAACCTTCTCAATTCAATAAACCCTTCTATCTGTATACTTCTGCCACTTCCCACGTTGTAAGTGCATTATTGGCTCAACATGATAGTGAAGGTAAGGAAAGACCAATATACTACATCAGTCGGACTTTACTGGAATATGAAACAAGATATACCAATTTAGAAAGACAATGCTTGGCTTTAGTTTATGCTTGTCAAAAACTCAGGCATTATCTATTGAATGTTGAGGTTAATGTGAATGTAAAATTTGATCCTCTCAAACACCTTTTCTCAAAAACTAATATCTCTGGTCGTCTGGCTAAATGGGTGATGTTACTTACTAAATTCAATCTTAATTTTATTCTTCAAAAGTCAATTAAAGGACAAGATTTAACACATTATCTAGCTAAAGCTCCTTGTCCTCATTCTCATTCAAACATTGCCTCAATAGAATTCCCTGATGAGAATATTTTAGCTATTAAACAAGAAGATTTTTGGGAATTATATTTTGATGGTTCTATATGTAAGATAGGTTCTAGTGTAGGCATCATCTTGGTCCCTCCTACAAAGAAACCAATCCCTATGTCATATAAATTAACCTTTCTTTATACTGATAATATTGCAGAATATGAAACTCTTATAGCTGGCTTACGAGCAGCTTCATCCCTTCACATAAAAAACTTGGAAATATACGGGGATTCACAATTGATTGTTGAAAAAATCAAAGGGGGTTATCAAAATAAGAATGATAAAATGTCATAATATAAAGAATTGCCTCTTGATATCCTTTCACAATTTTCTTCTTATACGATTCATACTTTACCTAGGAAAGATAATCGACATGCAGACGCCATGGCAAGCACAACTTCCTTGGTGTGTCTTGAGAATAATGTTGAAGACTTTCAATTTAATATACACACTCTTAAAGAACCTGAAATTTCTAATAAGGGTAATGCTGATTGTTGTAACTTGCATTTGGATGAATGGTATTCGCATATCTTTCACTTTTTGAAACAAAATACATTTCCTGAATCGACAACAAGGAACATGTGTAACCATATTATGAAGCTTGCAGCATGATATATTATTTTTGGCGATACCCTTTACAAACATTCTTATAATGGTTTGGTATTAAGATGTCTTTGGTAGGACCGAAGTCCCGATAGCTTTAGCAGAAGCTCATTCTGGTTCTTGTGGAGGACATTTTGGTCGAAAATCTTTAGTTAACAAAAGTCCCGATAGCTACAGATTACTTTACAAAGTGGGTAGACACTATTCCTCTCTGCTCTACTACTACGGATATTATTTTTTGTTTTATTCTTAATCATATTATAGCACAATTTGGTATTCCTTCAATGATAGTTTCAAATAATGGTACTTCCTTCAAAAATAAAGAAGTCACAAAATTCTTAGAGAAATATCATATTCAACATAGATTTTCTACTCCCTACTATCCTCAATCTACTGGTCAAGTTGAAGCATCGAACAAAGTTATTGAACAAATCCTAAGGAAAACTGTTAATAAGCATGCAAAAGATTGGCATACTCAACTCACTTATGCTTTATGGGCTTATAGGACTAGTGTTTGCACTGCTACGGGTACTTCTCCTTATAATCCTGTTTATGGTACTAATGCTATTATGCCATTAGAATTAGAAATACCTTCTTTACATGTTTCATTCCATGGGATAATTGATAAAGACACCTTTCGGAAACAACGATTGTACAAGAATTAGAAATGTTGGATGAACAACGAATAAATTCTTTTGAACATATTAAGGCTTATCATAAGTCACTTCAAAAATAGTACAATCATAAGGTGATTGAACGGTCATTTCTGGTAGGTGATTTAGTCTTATACAAAAATCAAAGGAATGTGAATGTTTTACCTGGTGAAAAAGGAAAATTTAGCCCTAATTGGATTAGACCTTTTGTGGTTATTGAGGAATTTTACTTTAGGTGCTTATAATATTGCTGATATGAATGGTGTTCCCCTTAAGGAACCTATTAATATTATGCTTCTCAAATGTTATTATCCCTAATACATCAACTTTCCTTCATGTATTTATGTATTCCCTATAGAATGGTTATGTCTATTTTTTGAATACATTCATACATTAATCTCATTTCTTTCTTTATGTTAAGTTTTTGTGTATTGATGAAAAGAACAAGTAATCAATCATAGAACTAACTGGACAAGCAAAATTTTCATATATAAATATCCAAGAGTTTGGTACATATATGGAAAATATGCCATGGCTATCAATCTCTATCTCTATGCTCTAAGGGTCGGTCGCTCCCATCTCTTTCTGCTCTATGGTGTGATGCTGAAGATCTTGGTATGGTAGTTAGTGTGTGACTCCTCGATATTCTCATCTCATAGTTGCACTCCTGAGCTCTCTGTAGGTCAACCATCAATCTCTCTTCCCTTTCTTTGCATAACCTCAGCTCTCGATGGATGCATGCAAAAATATTTTCATGTCGGCCATAATCTCTCTATCCAATAAGGGACTCTCGCTCGCTAGCTGGTAGTCGATAGGATAAACAGGTATCCTTTAGAACATTGGATACAAATCTCCTCCACTCTATTACGCTAGCTGTAGAATTCAAACATATCTATCTTTTAGTACTTCTTCTAGCAAAAATTATACTTAAAATACTTTAATCAAGTACATAAATCATACCTGGATCTCCCTCCTGAGTATCATCAAAGGATCTAGATGGTGGGGACATGGAGTGACTACCCTCTCCTAGCTCATTACGCCTAGGTCTAGGTGGTCATGTCTTTGTATGTGCATGGGGAGGTCATTGTAATCTCAATGGTACAACATGGATTGCCTGATCATCTGCATCTGTACTACCACCTGGGGGCATATCCTCTGATCTCTCATTTTCTCCCTCATCCACTCTCTCTTTTATTCTCTCCTCTACTCTTTCCTCCTCCATGGGATCTCCCTTAGGAATGGACTCCTCCTCATGATCCTCCTCCTCCTCCTCTAGTGTGTCACCACCTCGGTGCATCCTCTCTGAAAGACCTGGATCACCTATAGGGTAGTCATCAAAGAAGATGGGATGGGTCCCCTATAGACTCCAGTATCTGATATACTCTCTGCTCACCCTTGAGTGGGATACAGTAGGATCCACCTCTATATCCTCCATCTTATCTGTATCACTATCTACAATATCTGCTACTGTAGGTCAGCGTATGGCACTAGGTCTCTAATAATATCTTTTCGGGTATCCGTACCGAGGTACTATCTAGGGGACTCCCTGTGTCAAACCAAACTATCTCATAACTCCATCGTAATAATATGGCATCACTGCATGACTGGTAGGACCTTCTAGCAGCTTGCGCTTCTAGGAGTGTCTCAACTGGTGTCCAGTATCTAGCCATCATGTCATCTGATAGTATGGTCTCCATATCACATCCACACCTGGTATACAGTCAAAGCGTACCCTCCAAAAGAGGATATCTCTGTACTGCCAGACATCTCCTAGCAGATATGCAAAGGTTCTCAGTGTTCTCACATCTACCATCACTAGAACACCCTATGGTTGAGTACATGTGTAATTCTCAAGAATCCAAGCCTGTAACAAGGTGCATACTATAAGACTCTCCCACTGAAATCTCACTAGCTGACTCAACTCATGGCAAAGATGGGCTAAGATGTTGTGCCCCCATGGGAAAACAATCATGCCACTATCCATCATGTGCACGATATTAGTGAACGGTGCCAAGAAAATTGTACCCTTTGTGTTGGGTATTATAACCAAAGAGAGTATACATAGCATCACTCTCTGTACTAAGGGTGTCATACCTACTAGTATGGCTGATAGAGTGATCTAATCTGATCGGGTCCTCATCTGTGGTACTCGTCCCAAACAATAATTTCCATTTGAAAACACCTCTAGAGGACTCCATTGTACTCTCAGTCTAATAGGCTCACCTCAAACTGGAAGTCATAGGATCCTGTACACATCCTCCAATGTGATCATGATCTCTCCTGATGGAAGATGGAAGGAACAAGTATCCTCGTCCCACCTCTCTATCATGGCTGATATCATGGACCAATGGAACCTCATCTATGGTAGGATTTCTACCTAGTACAATCCCACATCTCTCAGTAACTATATATCCTCCTACTATAGCTCGGACAAGTTCTCCTTGACAATCAGTAGCACCCCTCCAAAGGGATGATCTCAGAGATGGACAAGATCTTGTTAGCACAAACAACATCATATTAGTCATCTATCATCAAATAACTAAAATTATCACTTGACCTAGTCAATGTTGACCTTTTTGGGTTAGGTTTGACCTTTTTGGGTCAAGGTCGACCTTTCTGGGTCAGGGTCGACCTTTTTGGGTCAGGGTCAACATTATCCCCAGAAAGGACTAGACCTTCCCAGTTATGGTTTACCTGCCAAAGTCAGGGTCGACATAACTGGGTCACGGTCGACCTTTTTGGGTTAGGGTCGAGCTTCCCTATAAAAATAGGAATTTCTCAATTAAAACATCAAAACAAGGCACCTACCTCAAGCAATGGATGTCAGCTAGCCAGGCACTCTCTCAAGACCTCCACATGACTCGCTCGAAGTTCCTCTCTCTTTGGCATCTTGCTCCTCAATTCCAAGCTCTGCAAATGGTAAGAATGAGAAGGTAAGTTCTCTTCATCTTATTTATAGCTTCAAATTAGGGTTTTATTAGGGTTTCCTTAGGGTTTTCTTAGGGTTTCATTTGAATTTACTTAGGTCAAATTTGAATTTCTTTTTACATGCATTTAGATAAGCATTCACTCTTTTCATCATACCTTGAGTTTGGTAGCTCCATTTTCAGTTTCGTCAATGGCGTTGGAATCGTGATTTAGATACCTAACCTCTTAAATTGGTTTAGGAAGATTTTTAATCCTTCTAAATGGTTTATGAAATAACCTTTCAAAAATTTTCATATCCAAAGTATTGATCTAACTTTATCACCATGTTTCACCTTTTAGAATTAGTAAGACGAAACAGGGGGCATAAGGGGCTCTATGCATTTCTCCAAACCATATTAGTAAGGATTAGGTGCTCTATGGATTTTTATTAACCTTGTGTTGCAGGTTGTAGATACTAACAGTTTCTTGCAGAATCTCCACGTTGAGGACTTGGCTATATCCTTTTTACTTTACAATGTTTTCTTACTTTAGCTTGCATATTCACGTAGTGTCATACCTAAGATAAAGTGGGGGCTAAATGTATCATCTTAAAATGGAAGCACCTCCATTTTAGTAGGTTTAGAACCCTCATTTAGTACATTTTCATATTAGATTTGCATTTAGGATGCACATGCACTTGATTCTACATTTCTAGGTGAAATTAGGGTTAGGGCCCTTCGGGACCTCCTTAATCTCCCTTTCTATGATTCCATATTCTTGGGTAGAACCTATGTATTGGCTCTCATAAATCTTCATCACACTTACTATTTGGCCTTTGTGCCTCTATCTAACATCCTGGTGTGTTTTCTCACCTCCCTGGGTCCCCGGTTGACCTAGGAATCCTACAGATTTCCCAAGGTGACCAACCTGAAACCTCAGTTCAGGGTTGAGGTCGACCCTGACCTAGGTCAGGTTCAAGATAAACCTTGACCTAGGTCAAATTTGAGGTCATCCTTGACCTAGGTTAAGGTCAAGGTTGACCTTGACCCCTGTCAGGTGATGGTCCCCGCTTTCAAATCTGGAGCCTATCGGGGTTCTAAAACTTAAAATAGGTCCCTGGGTCCAGATGCAGAAGTGTTTTCCCTGATATTCAAATTAATACATCCCCTCCTTGGTTGGTGATTGTAATTTGACCATAATTCAAGGTGAAATTTGAATTTGGGTCCCTTGCATTACCCTAGGAGATCTATATTGAGATCTCTATATAAACACTCTCTTTTTCCTTCATTTGGACATGAAAAAGAATCGTAAGATGATATGATGCAATTATTATTTTGACATGATGATGAGGCAAGAAAGAAAGAGGATGATAAATAAGGATAAGATGTTATGATTCATTAATACATTCAAGCACTTTTGTAGACAAGCTATTGTGGATCTTCTTTGGAGCAAGAGAGACATCTTCCTTCTTTCCTTCTTCTTGGATCCACCATTTTTAACCTTCAAGCATTCAAAGGATATTATCATGGGGTAGAAATTATGGATTGTGAGTTTGGTAGGAGTACTTTAGCCATGGGGGCTTTGTATGCTTTCTTTATCACATTCAAATCTATGCATTGCTTTCTCATTTTCAATTCATGTTAGGGTTTTTAATCTATAGGATTAGATCTTGACATTAAACATTTAAAGATCTTTTCAAGAGAAACACACACACATACATTCTACTATATTCGACTATTTGTGGAGGTGAAGATCACCAAAATGGGGGTTTGACTAAGGCAAAACCCTATATAGCCACCCCAAAACCCCTCTTTTTCAGATATTTGTAGGTGTTGTTTCAGGAGTTACAGGTTCAAGAACAGTGGAAAACAGTGTAGATCTGGATACCCTTTTTAGCAAACTTCTGAGATTCGAAAATAGAATTTTGATCCGAGACTTTTTAGGTTGATTGTGACCTAGGGCGCAATCGGAAATTTTGGAAAATGGTGACATTTACTTGACGGTACAAATCAGAACTATCTCAGAATGGAAAAATATTTATGGGTTTTGTTTGTCTCTGCGTTTCCATTCCAGATCTGATCTCATATTTTCCAGAAACTCAACACAGGCTTCAGAAAATGGAATTTTCAGATCTGTTATGGTGTGAGCTTGGTATTTTACTCCATTAGTCTTTGCTTTCAATTTCAATATCCATTATCAATAAATTAATACAATTAAAAGTAAGGGGTTAAATTATGGCATTGGTCTCTTTTACATATGAACATCTATTTTGCAAACTGTATCTAGGAGATCAATATCGTCATCATTTTCTTCTTTATAGGTAGTTATGCAGCGTCAGTCAGGCAACTAAAGGGTCTGACATTGAGAGAAATTAGACATAAGTAGAAGGATATTTCTTAATTAAATGAGAGAAAGAGAAATACACCACCCCCACCCCCAAAAAAAAAAAAAAAAAAGAAAACNCCCCCACCCCCAAAAAAAAAAAAAAAATAGTAAACTATCTCCCGTATACCACAAGGAACTAAGAAAGAACAAAAAATGAGAAGAAAACCTGGTGACCTGATACAATGAGGAGTGAAACTGAAGCCTCTACTTTGATGCTGAAATAAGGTACTCAAATAGATGAATTTTCATACAAAACCCATACGGTGGTCTCCATCTCAGAAAGATCTTTTCAGCGATATCTTGTTTGCTAAAAAATGATATCGTATGCTCAAGTTATGACTAAAAGACTGACAGGAGGTCAGAATGAGCAGCTCACTGGAAAAACACAGGCACTGGAAAAAATTTGACGTCCAAATGGTCGTCGCCAGTCACTGTAAACAATTTGACGGTCATATGTCCATCAGTAGACTGTCACTGACACCGTCACCAGAAAAAAGTCCAGCCACCAGAAAATTTGAATTCTGCCAAAAAAATTTGACGTCACCCTACCAAGAAATGATGTCACGCACACAGGGGTGACATCAGCAGTGGCTGCGGATGGTGGGAAGCGCTCGGTGGTGGAGGTGGCACTTTGGTGGTGCTCTAGTGGCTGGTGGGTGACGCGGGGGCCACTGCGGTGCTGGGGTGACGTGTTGGCCGTGGGCTGGCCACACAGGCAGCGCGTGCTACCTGTGCCAAAAAACAATTTGTTTTTAATTTTTTTTATTATTTTTTAAACTTATTTTTGTCTCGAAAAACATGCCTAGAGGCCCAAAAAAATTTCCAGAGGTCACGGAAGCCAAAACTGACAAACCTTATATGAAAATATTTGGGCCTTTTGAGTGCAATGGTGAGATTCGTTTGGGCCCAAAATGCTCCAAAAAAACCTTCACCTCCAAATTGAAGATAAAACCCCAAAAAAGCTGAGATTTTCTCCTTCAAAACACGCTTCAAATACTCTAGAACAGGCAGCAGCAGAGGGGCTCTAATACCATGAAGGATCTGATAAACACTGATCTGATAACACCCAAGAACAACTGCATGCAAGTACCTATTACAGGAAAGAAGCAAAAGAAGGAAAAAGCAGAAGAACTCATAAGCTCATAGAAACTCGAAAGAGAAAAGCAAAAACGTATTCTAAATTAATGAACGAAGAATTACAAGGTTCAACCTATAAAGGTGAACAAAACCCTAAAGACTAAAAGCTAGGTTGCATATTAATAATTAATATAAATATTAATTATAATGTACCTAAGAGAAAGCTTAAGCAAAAAAAGAGTAATGACAACTTAACCAATTAAATCAACATGATTTAATCAAATAATTCAAAAGGGAAATTACTCTAACACCTATTAGTTGGTTAAGTAATGGATAAAATTATAATAAAAAAATTCAAACCACATGTACCAATCACATTCATTTTTCTATTTCATAAAGTGAAAATTTTGTTTGTTGTGAAATAGAGAAGACATCACTACTTCGCAGGGTGCAAATTTTGTTGTTGTGAAATAGCGAAGACATCAATATTTTACAAGATGTGTGTTTCACTATTGGTGAATTGGCGAAGGTCCAATACAAAGAAAGTCAAATTTACACATTCAGGAATACAAAGAAAAAAATTACACATTCAAGTCACAGAAAGAATAGATAAAGCTGACAAAGAAGTGGTAAGTGATAATCCTAAAGTATGGCCTGAATTGGTGAAGATAATCGAGGAAGATAGATAAATACTACCATATAGAGAACATGAGGGATTTGGTTAAAGAATAATAGAAAGGACAATTTGGGGAAGAGAAACATTAGTATTCTCTGAAAAATAGGGATATCCCCCATATATTATAATGGGTTCCCCTCCACATATATACACCATGCTCTGGAAATGTAAACATAGTTATTTGAATTGGACAGATTCAAATATGTTTTCAGCCTAAGATAGAATTTAGAATGTATATATTCTTATTATGAGTGGATGGTTAACAAATTATGCTAATATGTGTTCCCTATGTTTTTGGAAAGGATGAGATTTTAATTTCCTTGATTAGAGAGGGGACAAGAGAGGGTTTTGTCTATAAAAGGAGTAGGGAATGCAAATTTTTATATCAAATAACAACAATTTATTGTGAATTTATTAAGGGAGAAGTGTGGAAGGACAAGTTCACTTTCATATATATTGCAGTTGTGGGGAGAAGAACATTGATAATTAGCTGAGAATGTTGTTCAAGCTCCAAGATGAATCCCTATTCCCTGTGATCAAGTAGGTAATCAAGAAAATTTCATCCAGTCACTTCCACAATGAAGTCTTATTGGAAATATTCCTTACCATGATGGCTAAAGCCTTTTGAGCATGTTACCAGGATTCAAGGATGGTAGATGCATTGATGTGTTATGAGTATAAACATGTTGTTTTAATGGCTATGATGCAAATGGAAATATACCATAAAGAATATTTTATTGCTGGAGTTTTGGATGCTGAAGTTGTGGCCAAGAAGAATAAAGTTGCTCAATCTCTGACTCTATTTCATGAAGGACTTTCCAATCTAGACATTACTCCATTTGCCAAATTTGTGGAAAACAATGGTGATCTTTTCTCTTCCTCTCGTCTTTAGAGGATCAATGTATTTTCCAATGGTTACCTTACCATAGCCAATTGGATGTACTCACCTCAACCATCAATTTATATTATTTTCAAATTTGGATGTTGAACAACCAAAAGAAACCTCAGACATAGAGGAAGGGGAATATGATCTAGACTATGAGTCTCCTAATAGAAGATATTGATGAGGCTTGTTCATGAAACCAGTAAGGGGGCTTGGTCATCTTGTAAGGGAGATTGGTTAGGTTGTAAGGGAACTTGGTCATCTTATAAGGGAGTTACCCCTTTGGTAGTTATCTATATAAATAAATAAATAATTACCCAAATGTTCATCAACACTGGATAATCTTCTTTCTAAACCCCTTTGAATGCATTGAAAATAATAAAAATAGTTCATGATCCATGTGTAGATGATAATGTATAGCACAAGAGTCGTCGTATATTGCATAAGGAAACAAGTTACATATGAAAATAAGTAAATGGCACCTGTAAAGTTACAATTTATAGATATAATGTGTTGCACCTATGATTAAAATTTGTGTCTGGCTCCTAAAACTATAAATGGGTTGAAGTTTCAGGCCCTTCCTCTTTGTTGTTAGTTTCCTTCCACTTCAAATTTTGGAAAATCAAAATATTTTTCTTGTTGCTTAGCCATTTCCTGGGAAAGTTGTTTTCAAATTTTAGTTTGTCAATGATTTTTCCCACTACTTCTTACATGCTTCTAGATATTGTTGAATAAAAAATACCTTTGAATATTGTATTCCTCTGTCAAATTAAAAAATCCCCGATACCCCTATTATATGCCCAATATATTACATCAAAAATTTTGGATATAATATTCCCCAATTTGAACACACGTGATATGATATTGCCTAGGCTAGAGAAGACCTCGTGTCACCAAGATAGGTGAGAGCATAGGCCTACTACCTCAAATCCACAAACAAAGGTGTCTTAATTATTCTGTGTTTGAAATAAAATTGTCACAAGGAAAGAAATGCAACACAATATTTAGAGTTTGAGTATTGTGTACCTTTGACACTTAGTGCACTTTTTTTAGATTATTTTTTTGCATTTTGAATTTACCTTAGTGATAGTTCCAGCTCCTTAGCATCCTCAACAAGTTCCAAAATGTTAGTGCAACACACTTAAGCCAAGGTTAAGAAATCAACAATATAATCAAATTGAATGAAAATTTACAAAGGATAAATATCCAAGTTAATTTCTACTCCATATACGGCTTGATATATGTTAATAATACTCACATATCTATTAAAAGATTGTCCTTCTTTGTCAAGTGTTTCCATCTCATTTTCCCATTAGATGCTTTTAGCATTATTAAATGCACTCTTATAAGATTTTTGAGCATAATAACCTAATTTTTGGTGTGTAATTTTCTTTGATTTGATAATATCTGTCATAATTACCCAGCAAACTAATTAAACTGAAACATCTTCTATTTTTGCAAATTTAAAATCGTAGAGAGCATATGCAAAAAAATTTACTATATGGGAAATTACTTTTACCAAATGTGCAATTTTTTGCTCAAATGCGAAATTATTTTTACCAAATGCGCAATTAATTTTTCCAAATATGAAATAATTTGGAGGATATATGAAAAACTTTCACCACAAGCAAGAAAAAAATTGACTGCAAGATTTTGAGCATATGCAAAATAATGCAAAGCAAATGCGAAATAATTATTCGTAAATGCGATAGGATATTTAGCTTAGATGCAAAAGAAAGTTGAACAAATGTGAAAAAATTTGGATCATATGCAAAAAACTTTTCTTTGTATGCAAATAAATTGTTTATATATGCACTCTCATGCTATACCTTTTTGTAACCTACATAACATCTGCAACCAAAAGAGTTCACCAATTCATCAAAATTAGGGAGGTGGGCCCCATGGTGGCGTCATTTGTGCGTATAATTTGAGTATCACAAACCTTCATAAAACATTAGTATGATCAATCTATTAAAGATACAATACTAATTTAAAGCAATGAATTGAAAGCAAACATGAGCGTTCTATGACTCTCTAGTTCTAAGGACTTGATTAATGCTCTCAATTGTAAATTGATCTTCAAGTGACAACTTAGAAAGTGAGATTATAATCTATGAATTAAGCTAATATGAATGCAAATTCTATGTTAAATGATACAAATTCTATGCTAGATGATGAATTTTAACTACATTATGATGCATATCCTCCATTATCACAATGCTAAAATTTAGAAGTGATATGAAAACCACTATTGTGCCTATGCTTTCATAGAATTTGATATCCAAACAAGCATTACGCCTTTTCTTTGATGATAGTGGATGCACAAATTAACATTATGCAATTACTCTATATAAAGGTGGATCCTTTTACTCTAATTATGCATCTTATTTATAGGATTTCCCAAGGTGTAGGGGGTGAATTAGATTAACCATGATCAAGATGTGAGTTGAGGTTAAGTTTGATGATGTGTCCCTTTGATTGGACAAGATTCCCTTTCAAGATTAAATGGTTAGGATTGCAAAGCCTTTTGGTGATCCATGTGCACTTGGCTCTTGTCTCCCATTGGTTCAATTGATTTTCATCATGTAGTGGTAGGTGAGACATTTTAGGAGGATTTAATTCAAATGAATTAATTAAATTAGCCATGTATTATTTATGAATATATTGGATTTAATTAATTAAAGAACTATGTAATTAAATAAAATAATTAATTAATTTTGATTTAATTAATCCAAATGGCTTAAATTTAATTATGCTTGTTTATTGACCTTTTTTAGGTGTATACAATTTGCTTCTATTTTTCTTAGTTTAATTTATGCAAAGATGTTTTATGTCCTTATTTCTTTGAATTTGACATTCAAGCCCCTAAATTATCTTTTTAATGTTTAGATCTGGTATTTTTTATCATATATTTTTATTTTTTTATATTTCATTAGGATTTTTATCTACAGTTACGCTTCATTGATTCATATTTATAATGCTTGGAATTTTATTATTTGTGACCTATTTCATCCTTACGCTCTCCATTCTTTCTTGATTGGTCTTAATTCTTAATATTTTGTATTGATTTGTATGTCTATTTAAATTTGAACCCCATTGATTGTTTTCACGTCTAATTGATTCTTATCCTTTTGTCTTTGATGATATTTTATCCTATTACTGTTACAAGTGTGGTTGTCATTGCACTAAAAGATCGACCTGTCAATGCTCGATACAACCACTAGACTTATAGAATCCATAGGAGGCGGTTAGTCCCTTGTCACAAATCCTGCGGGGAGCACTGACCATTTTCCCAACAATTATAACAAGGGCCCTCTTGCACATTTCATATAAAATATTATGATTGCTTGTCTAATCTCTCATCCTCGGTGCATTTTATGCATACTTTCCCATATATGTTATTAAGACTTTACTTTATTTTCTTACATGACTCAATATGGTTATACACCTTGTGTGACATCATATACAAATTCAACCCTAACCTCTAGCAATACATCTAGGGATCTTTCTCCATGTGATTATGCTCGAGATAATGAGCATATTCTCTATACATCTTATGCTAATTTTCATTGTCATCTTTCACTTATCCTAAATGTTTGAGAATCCTAATGATGTAGATTTATGTTTTTCCTTCACATGAGGTTGTTAGTCCTTATATATCTTTTTGTCTTATGGTCCATTAATGATGTGTTTAATGAGAAGCATAGGGATGATTGTTTATCTTCTCATGATGAGGTTGATGATTCTTTGTCATATGAAAATTTAATTTATAAATGTACAATCCTTCATGAGCACTAATCATGGTCATTTAATGGAAATGAAGATCAAAGTTACATCTTAGCTTACTTTTATCATCTTATACTCATGTAAAGAATGGTGATGTTTGATGGGTGCATTTGGTGATGGTTGACTAATTAAGAAAAATAATGGTATGATTCATTTCATGCTTTCCATTTTTTCATGATAATGGTATGATTCATTTCATGATTTCCATTTTTTCATGTACTTCATAGATTACTTTATCATGGAATTTATAACATGTATTTTTTAAGGCTTCTTATTCTTCACATTCTACTGGCCCTTTGTTAGTGTATTTCTTATATATATACATACATACATATGTGTGTATATATATATATTTATATATGCATACATATATACATATATACACATATATACATACATATATATATATATATGTGTGTGTGTCTGTGTGTCTGTGTGTGTGCGCGCGCGCGCGTGTGTATATATATATATGTATATGTATATACATGTATATATATATGTATATATGTATGTATATATATATGTATATGTATATATATATGCATACATATATATATACATATACATATATATACATATATATACATATATATATACAATCCTTCATGAGCACTAATCGTGGTCATTTATATACATATATATACTTATATATACATATATATATATATGTATGTATGTATGTATATATATATATGTATATATATACATACATATATATATATATATATGTATGTATGTATATATACGTAT
>MU224070.1:2069362-2115753 GCA_018584345.1 Thuja plicata
GAAGGAGATCCATTGGAGGCCATTGAAGGATTCAAGCTACATAGTTCCCTTTTGGTGATCTCTCCATCCACCTTCTTCCAAGCCTATTCCAAATTCAAGAACCCATTCAAGACTTGGTGTTGAAGATATACAAGTAAGAGATTGAAGACATCCTACCTTTCTACATTCTACATTTTGAAGCATACTTGTGGATTTAAGTATTTGAATCTGCCACAAGGACTTTTTCAAGCAAGGTGAATTTATGCATTTACTTTGTCTATTTCTGCAATTTCAATTACATATATTTGAGGTTAATTCCAAAATCGGGGTTTGACCAAGGAAAAACCCTCCCCCACAACAAAAAAATATCCTTTTTATTTTAGGTACAGGTTTAGAATTGTAGATTTGAGACCAGATCTGGATACCCTTTTCAGCTTTCTTTCAGATGGCGCAAACAGATTTTCTATCGGACCTGTGCAGGTCAGGGTCGACATTATTGGGTCAAGGTTGACATTTGTGGGTCAAGGTTGACCTTTTTCATAAGACGACATTGGAACGGAAAAATATTTCTGCGTTTTGTTCGTCTCTGCGTTCTGGTTCGGGATCAACTGTCAATTTTTCTAGAAATAGTCTACAGACCTCAGAAAATAGCATTCTTTGATCTGCAACATTTCAAGGTTAATGCATTTCTCCCATTTCTTCAATTACTATCATATATCATATCTATACATATAATTAACATAATTTAAGGTATCCCTCTTGTTAATCTCTTTTCCAAATAGTTGATTCATTTGTGCATTAGCCCTTCCTTTGGGTTGATCAACTTGGATATTCCATTTGTGCATTTGGGAATAAAAGAGGAACATCTTATCTTCTCCCTAATCACAATTGCAATACCCAATCAATACAGTTAAATTAAATATAAAGTAAGGTCAAGGAAATCAATATACTCTAAGCAAATCAAACAACTATTAACAATCAACACACATACATGATTTCCCCCTTTACAAGCCCCAACTTACTATATTTGGATAGTGGGAACTTACTATTTTTAGTAAGTATTATTTTTTAGAAAAAGGGATATGACATTAATGTGTATTGCTTTAATATGAAAAAAATTGCTTGAGTAGAATGCCTATCTATTTGGAGGCATGCTCATGTCTAATGTTCCCCTCTTGTGCTTTAGAATGCCAAGTCAAAAATTACTTCAAATTTTGTGAGATTCTCTTGTCTTCCTTGTGCCAAATGGATTATTTGATTCTAGTTGTGTGTCAAGGAGCATTATTGTATGTTTTTTGTGAGGACAACTTACATTTCTTGTTTATTCTTGCAACCATGGTGTTCATCTCTTTATTAGAGGAATGGGAATAAGGGTCCCACATAGTTGAGAAATGTTAATCACCATTGACATGCACAATAGGATTATGGAGGTGCATCTTGGTGAGTGTGCATGATTCTCATTTCTCCTCATTTATGACATCAAGAATTTTCATCATTGAGAACATTGAAATTTACAATTATTGGAAAAAAATTGTAAGGCATGGAAAAGTGGCAGTTGCATATCTTCTTTGTATTAGTGTATGTTGCATTCATGTTTGAGATGTGGTCTCTATGTATAAATAATGTAATAAATATCATTTGGTTAGAGCCCATACATTGATTTGCATAAAATTATTGTTAGATGTATTGACCTAATTTGATCTTGTATTAAAAACTGGTGGTTTAAACATGATATTCCTCTCTTTTAATGTTATGAATATGTGGAATTCAATAGTGGTATGTTGTAATTATTATCTCTTGAAATTTGGAGTTGTATGTATGCATGATATACTACTACATTTTGAGTAAATGAATAAATACATGTGAATATAGGCATTTGGTGGATTTGAAGAATGGTCTCTTGTGATTTTTATGTATGGCATGTTGTAGCTTAAACTCATTGAAAACCATTGGTTAAAACTATCCATTATCAACACATATTTTTAAGATGTTATGCCTTATTTTGGTGTAAGGTTGCTAAAACGCTTGCAATGACCTATCCTTTCATTTATCTTGGGTTGTGTGCCCTTATTTTTTGTCATGTGGGGTTGTATTTTACAGTTGAATGCTATTTATCCTTATTGACCTACTTTTAGTGGGTTGGAATCAAATTTGGTTAGGTTACCTCTCTAGAATCACTTGTCTAGCAATAGCTAATTTAATTCTCACCATAAATGATTTCCAAACCATTCAAGAGATCCTAATGGACAATATGGTGATTAGGGGGTGATTTAGGCTTGAATAAGAACTTTAATACGGGCTTTTTCATTTCCATTCTTATTTCATGTCATGACATCGAAGAGAGTTGAGTAATCTATTATTAATGATGAAAGGGGTTCCACCTCCTCCATTTTCTCATTGTGTTGATTTTATTCCATTATGTTTGTATAAGTCCTTAACTTTTTTATTATATGTGGATGTGTATTGAGTTTGTGACCTCGTGCACCTAATGGCATCATCATGTATTGGATCAAGATATTGTGTTGTTTCAACAATATCATGTATGTGAATGTAACTTTTGACACGTTTTACAATTGTAATACAAAAAATTATTCATCTATATTTTGTTCATTAATATTCTATATAAAAATCAAAACATAAAAAAAACATATATATTTTATAAAAAATCACGATCCAACAAACATCCATAACAATTTAATAAATAATATACGATCTTTGTTGATTAATAAATTTTTGATATAAAATATTGGGAAAAGGTTCAAACTCTACTCTGAAACTTGGCCATTCCATTCTGGTGAGGGTTGATTTTGCATGAGCGAGTGGTTTCTCACTTCACGCGAAGATGAACATAGAAATTCTTCATCTACCTACATTTATTTCATTTTTCTTCCTCTTTTTTATGTTATGAGAATGGTCTTGATGATGGTCTGTGCCTATGTAGCATAATATTGCACCTTAGTAAACATATGTTAAACACAATATGTTGTTAACAAAATATGTTAACATGTATGTTATCCTATTGTGTTAACATGTGTTAGTAATTTTCAAACAAACACAATAGGCTAACATACATGTTAACAACATATTTTGTTAACTAAGGTGCAAATATTGTGTTGCATAGACACGACCTTGATGATGCCAATCACATTTATTCATTCGTCTCAATTGGTGTTGGATATAAATCCTTCAAGTTTGTGCTTGAGGGTCGCCAGAGGATGGCGGTTGGGGCAAAATTCATCATGGGTCAAGGCTCCTCTCAAGATCCTTCAACCGAGGGAAGATCAAATGGTAAGTACTATGCAAACATGACCCTTTTCATTATGCCTAATTTCAAATGACTATAAATTTGAACAAAAAGTGGACTATGCTTAGAGATGTTGTCATTTTTATTGCGGTTTTGGACCATTCCATAATTCCTTCTATGAACTACATTAAAAATTGGCCCCAAATTGTTTGGGTAAAAAATTAGGGTTCCATTTTTCATTTTGTAGAATGAATCAAAATGGGTTATATATTATCTTCTTCAATGATTCTCATAGTCAGAAGGAAGTTTTAAGAAAATAATTTTGGTCTATAGGGAATTATTGCTTTAGGGCTATTGGGTTGACCCCTGAAGCCAATAATCATGAAATTGTGACATTATCATGTCCTAGATGGGTTATAGTAAAAAAACCCCATCTCTTCTTTGGAAATGGATCCCCAAAACTCTGGAGGTTGTTGAAAATGTATTGTGTATGGATGAGTCTTCATCCCTTTTGCCTCATACAGATGCTCATTTTCTGATTGTTGTGAAACTACGGGTTGGTCTTTCGAGTCAATTGCATATTCAATTGGATGAGGAACTTATTTAATGTCCTATTCAATTTTTATTTTTTTTGGGGGGGGGGGAGGGGGGGCATAAATGTTGTCTTTCTCTGCACGAAAGAGGGACAATTAAGGAAAACATTTCCCTTGTTGAGGAAGAGTAAAAATGTTGTTGTTTATGGCCAACAAGAGACTCCTTCAAGGAGTACAAACCCTAAGGGGAATATTTGTCTAACTCTATCAAGCCAACAATGGTTGATCCCCCCTTGTTTCTCCCCCTCTCTATAACCCTTCTCTTATTTATTCCCCTCCCATTAGGGAGACTTCTCCTTCCCAGACATCCCCAGTTGATGAGCCCCATCTATCCTTTGTTGTTGAACTTGATATCCTTCGTCTTGTTGTTAAAGAAGCCTTTTGTGCCCAGGAAACTCCTACCATTCCTTCTTTGGCTAGTATTATAGATGAGCCTCAGGCTCTAAGTAATTAGATCAATACCCCTAAGTGTAGGTCACAAAATGCACATAAGCTGGTGTTAGAAAAAAAATAAGAGGTTATTTGACACTAGGCAAAGGATTGAAGCTCAACTTTATCCTAAATTGTGTAAGAAGAAATATGGCAGTTATTCTAAAATCTCTAAAGTGATGCCGCCTCACCAAACCCTCGCTATTAGGGATGATACCATGAATTTAGGTATGAAGGTGCCAGCCCAACATACAAACTCATGAATGGCCCCTAGAAAAGGAGACTACATGTATCACACTAATGATGTTACTCATTATTCACAACCTTCTATAACTAATTGTGCTAATAATCAACCTTTGGAAACTTCTGAGATTGAGGTTGTGTCTATCCCTTATCTAGTGGTGACATCCAAATTGATAATAAGGATGGGAACCTCCTTAACCAAGATTGTGGGCTTGTCCCTGACATTAAAGGGGGTGAGGTGTCTAGTCCCAAGGAGCCCAATATTGGTAAAATAGACAATTGGATGACTCTTCCATTTATACATCTCCCATTTAAGGATCTTCTGTTTGAGGTTGCTAGAGAGAATGAGAATGAGAAACCCAAGGGAAAACTTTCCCCAAAAGAAAAAGAGAGCTAGAAGAGACAATACTACCTCAATAGGGTTATAACATGTTTTTTGTACTTTAAAAGAAAAGGGGAAGACCCCGTAGTTCTATTTCCCACATTACAACTAGGAGGGGCTCAAAAGACTAGTTGCCTAAGTGCTACAAATCATTCCAGGCACAAATGAATACTAAACCTTAAACCCCTTTGTATGGAGTTGAACTGCATTTCTTAGAATGTATGGGGGTTGGAATCCCCTGATAGGATGTACGTAGTTAAAATATTCCTAAGATCTCACATGACTATTGATGTCCTCCTTTTGCAAGAATTGAAGGCAGTGCAGTTTGCACTTGAGATTAACTTGAAATTTATATGGAATGATGCAATTTATTTTAAAACCAACCACAACAAGGGTAAGGGTGGTACAACCATTTTAATTAGTTACAAGAGGAATAAGGAGATTCTCAGGTGGGGATGTTCACCCTACAATAGAGCAGTGTGGGTTATTTTGAAGCTCAAGGATAAGGAGGTAGGAATTTTTTATGTCTATGCATCTAATGATTATTGAGAGAGAATTGAGTGGTGGGAGTTGACCCAGTTGGATGAGGTTCCATGGATTCTTGGAGGTGACTTTAATATGATAGAAAATTCCTTAGATAAAACTAGTAGATCCAAATTTGAATGGAAAGGGGAGGAAAAAAAATTTTGGAGTAGGATGATCAATAAAATTAGGTTGTTTGACCCTCTAGCTGGCAAGAAAAATGAGGTCAAAATCTTGTGGTATACTTGATGAAACTTCCAACAAGGTGACAAAAGGATGTATATCAGTTTGATTAATGCCAGCATAGATGTTTTTCAGTTCAAAAAAGAGGCCAATGGAGGCAGTGTTAAGGTGATTCCATACACTCTCTCAGATCACTGCCCTATAATTGTTGTCGTCTCCTTAGGAAATCCCCAGGTGGAACATAGAAGGGGGGAGGGTTTTAATTTGAACACTAGGTTGATCCTTAATGATGATGTTTTGGAGGAAGTTGGTATCATTAGGTACTTTAACAAAATGAACATGACTACACATAGTGCAAGGGATAAGTGGAGCCAAAATGTTGCTAGTTAATGGGGGGATCTTCTAGAAATTGGTAGAAAGAAACTAAAGGCATGAGGAGATTGGAGACAAATTTGCATAGGGAATTGTATAGGATAGAAGAATGTCTACAATAAGATCTTGCTAATAAGGATGTTAATGATGTCATTTTCCATGCTAAACATGTCTTGAGAAGATTACAAAATATCAGAATTATGGGACTTAAAACAAGGGCTAGATTGAACTAGCTTGAGCATGGGGATAAGGGTTCCAAACTATTCTTTTATATTCTTAAATGCAAGGAAGATAAGGAGAATATAGAGAGCATTTGGGAAGATGATAGGAGTATCACTGATCAAGTGGAAATCCTAAATGCCTTCAAGAAATTCTAGAGTAACATCTTTACATAAGAGGATAATGAGCAAGAGGAGAAAGATTCTAGGACTAAGATTCAAAGTATCATTCCAAATAAGATGGATGGCGTGGATACATCTAATATAAGTAAAAACATTTTTTTAGAAGAAACTAACATGGTCATTCTTTCTCTTAGCAATGATAAGGCCCCAAGGCCTGATGGGCTTCCTATTGAGTTTTATAAGAAAAACATCTCTTGGATAGGGGAGGAGTTTCTAGATGTGTATATAGAAGATCTTGACAAGTTCTCTCTCGGTGAAGGAATTAATATTGGTCTCATTAAATTAATCCCCAAGGATGGAGACATGTCTCTCATAAAAAATGGAGACCCATAACACTGCTCAATGTATTTTATAAGGTTCTTGCTAAGATTTTGGCCAAAAGATTGGAGAAAGTCCTACCTAAATCGATCAACTCCACCTAAATTGGTTTTTTGAAGGGGAGGTATATATTGGAAAAATGGTTCACATGTTGAAAGGTCATGAACTGGGAAAAATAATCTGATCAATCTGCCTCTATATTGTTGATTGACATTGAAAAATAATATGACCACTTACAATGGAACTTTATATTTATGATGCTTGAAGGTCTTGGTTTCCCTAAGTAATACTATCATGTGGTCAATACTCTCATGTATTATGCTGAAGCGATGGTGGAAGTAAATAGAGTTATGTCTGAGACTTTCAGTTTGTCTATATCCATTAGGGAGGGATGTCATTTGACGCCTACCATTTTTGTTTTGGTTGTTGATGCTATGTATTATTTATTAAGAGACAATTGAATTTCTCTAATTGGTAAAGACATCACCCTTCCCAATAGGGAAGACCTATCTAACATATAATTTTCTGATGATACAATGATACTAATTAACCTTGTTGAGCACAATGTGGAGGCTTTGATGTGTGAGATAGATTTTTTTGTGCTACCTCTGGGAGTAAAAACAATTTTCCCAAGTTTGTCATGCTTGGTTGGAATGCCCACCCCCCCCCGCTTCGGTTTTCTAAATACCCAATCATGTGGGGAGGACCTGATCACTAGGTAAGATAGTGGGGTATTCCTTTCACTATTAGCCCTAATCTTTAGGAAATGTGGCTCTGGATCCAAGAAAATTTTGATAAAAAAACTAAAAAGGTGGAATAATCAGTAACTGTCTATGCAAGGCAGAATATAAGTTTGTTAAAAAATTTTATCATCCTACAATATCTACTATTCATTTGCTTGGCTATTTAGTCAGTACCAAATTAATCATATTTAAAAGAAGATTAGAGATTTCCTTTAGTCGGGTGGTAAAGGCAATAGGAAGAGGCATGCAATGAGATGGTCCTGGTATACTATGAGTATGAGCAAGGGGGGCTTGGGGTTGAAGGACCTCGGGATATAAGAAATCTCCCTTGCATCCAAATGGATTTTCAAAGCACTACAAGGGGATGAGCCCTAAAAAAAATTTCTCGGGTATAATATCTCTAAGTTTGTTCCTAAACAAATCTCATCTTGGATGAGACTTATACTTTGTGATATCCTTGCTAGACAGTTCCTTGTCATACCTTCTAGATTAGTTGTATTTAAATCAATTTGGAAAGGGCGAGATTATGTGAGAAATCTCATATCTCATAATGGTATCTTGGATAAGAATAAAGTACTA
Source organism: Thuja plicata (assembly GCA_018584345.1). Taxonomy (NCBI): domain Eukaryota; kingdom Viridiplantae; phylum Streptophyta; class Pinopsida; order Cupressales; family Cupressaceae; genus Thuja; species Thuja plicata. The sequence goes on from MU224070.1 coordinate 2,077,351, forward strand.
TGTGGTTAAATATCCCTATGATGGAACCTTGAGCATAAGAACAAGCCACTTGCACTTCTACAAGGGTCCTCAGCAAACAATTGGGATAATAAAGGCATCATTATTTTTAGTGACATAATTAAAGGACAACAAATGCTTACCTGGAGTGACTTGTGCTCCAAATTTGGCATCCCTCATACCCAATCGAGAACCTATTATGTCCTGAGAGAGGATTTATTTTCCTTTCCCTCCCTTTTATCCTATGTCAGTATTGATGATAAATTCACCCACTTTTGTTGGCTTGATGGTTCACCACTTCCCTTGGTCACATCCAAAACTATTTATTCCCACCTTGCTGACAAAAATGACATCCTTTCCCACCTTGATATATGTTGGAACACTGATTTTGATCCCTCCTATTGGCAGAATCTCCTCACCAAAATCTGGAATAAACCCATTGAGCCTAAGAAAAAATGTTTATTTGGAATTTATTCTTATGCAAGCTGTTTGTACGTAATCCATATGAGGATTATAATATTTGTTCTCTTTTCAAACTTCCTAAAAATGTGAACCATGTTTTCTTTGACTGTCTTTTTGCCAAGGAAGTGTGGAATTAGTTTGGATTTTTTTTTGGGTAGTAATATTAGTTCTTGGGAAATTATCATGGGACAAATCCCTAGATTCTAACTCTTTTTTTCTATCCTCTCTAGTGAGATTCTATGATTGGTTTGGAAGTCTAGGAATATTAACATTTTTAATGGCCATGTTAGATTATTGACTGAGTCTCTAAGGAGACTCATTATGCATGATGTTGGATGGTAGGTCACAATCATGATGAGGCTCTCCAAAGAAAAATTTGAAAGATTATTACAAGATGAAACTGTTAGAGTATTTTCTTGGGAGAAATCACATGGGTACAATTGGTCAAGATAATTAGATGAACTGACTCCCTTCAAGATTGGGTTGGAAAAATTTATAGCAGAATTGGAAGAGTATAGAAGAAGAGAACCAAGAGAACAAATGGATGATCAAGCAGAAGTAGTAGCAGACCTAGTGGTTCCCCTAGTAGTAGCAACTCCATTTGATGTTGCATCACCAAATCCACTCCTAGGGTCAGAGATTACAATATACAAATGGTCTGATGGACCATAACGATGGACATCATTGTTCATGGAAATTAGAGATAATCTTCCTTGATATGATTGATAATTATGATCTTATGTGATGAAAAAATATATATTTTGTAGTTCTTTGTATCACATGTATATCTATCATTACACTTAGTATCTGATATAGTGTTAGATAACATATACCATTGATATATTGTTAATATTTTATAAAATCTTGAAACTAATACAATATTTTGTACTATGCTTCTTTATAATTAATAGAAAAAGTTAATAATTTTTTACCTCTCTTTAAAAAAATGTAATTTACTAATAATAAGCCGATAGGCTACTATAAGTGGGGATTTCATCCCAAACCTATCTGACGCTTAATTTTTTTTACCAATTTTAAGGTGGTTTGCACTTGCTGTGTAGACTAGATTCAGTATCTTTCAGTAAATATTTGGATTGCATATCTTTCAATAAATATAGTATCAAACACAATCAAGTGTTCGATCCAATTGCAATCTTCTGCAATAAAGTAAGATATCTTTTTTTGATTCGTCTTTACCACCGTCCTTCATCACCTAAGATTGTTATTAAATAAATTTGAAATCTACTTGACGAATGTGGTATAGCTTCAAGAGAGAATGGTCTCAATCATATTTTCTTATTGCCAGTGTGCAACACACTGGAGGGTCAAATCATGATGGACTCGCTCATGAACGTGACACCGAAGATGGAAGAGAACTTCAAGTAGCTCTGCACTGGCGAGGAGCATGTTGGAATGTTAGGAAAGCCCCTCCATTTCAAGGGCTCCTCCTTCCAATGTCATCAGGGATAACTTGATGTGCTAGGGCGATGATTTTACCGATGGAAAGGGTACAGACGATGAGTCCATTCACGATGCAAAGTTTGCGGATGAGAACTCCAGAAGAGGCACACTAGCCCCAGAATCCTCTCCATGGCTAATATCAGGAAGAATACCAATGACTCCCAGTTCTTCATCTGCGCTGCCAAGACTGAGTGGATCGATGGCAAACATGTCATCTTTGGTCAGGTCATCAATGACAGGAATATCATCCGTGTCATGTTGCAATTCTATGTTAATGCTCTTTTAACTTTCCTAGGGTTTGGTCAAGTTTGATGGTGTTTTCCAGTAAGGTAAAAGATTCTCTTGCTTATAGATGATTTCCTAAAGTAATCTTGAATAGTTTTTTTTGTATTTTGACCAGAGTAATAACTTGTTTATGTCTGGTCTTTTCTTATTTTTATCAATCTACACTTGGACATGGATAAATCATGAGAATTTAAGAGATGGATGGTTTCAATTGTTTATATTGGATTGTTTCAATTGCTTGTATAGGACTATATGCACTTATTGAAATTTCCTTTGAGGATCTCTTGTAGGGATTTTTTATATTCTAATTTTTCTGATTTTGAGTTCGTGAAAGGTTAACGAGGAATGTCTTGATAGTATCGCTATGCCTTTTGTTTAATAGTTTTCAGGGATGTCGAGAAATGAAGAATTTGATATTAGCTTTTTTATTAAAAATCCTAAATTTGATGCCTTTTAGGACTGGGTTCAGGCTTTTTTTTCTAAAAACTGTAATCAATATCACATTAAAGTATATTCTAGTTAATCTTTTCTATAAGATTTCTTACAAATGTTTTTATACTACTTTTCCTATCATAGATCACTTTTCATTTATTTTATTATCCAAGCTAAAAAAAACATTTATAAGAACTGCACCTATTAAATTCATGGAATTACCAGACTTAAAATATATAACTATCCCACACTATAAGACAATAGCCTTGGTTTTACCAACCTATCTCGGAAAACTAACATTTTATTGCTCCCACCTATGAAAATCAATCTTCCAAGTAGCTTGACCAACATGAATGCTTCTAATACAAGTTTAATTTTTTTAGACCTAATTAGGCATATTCTTTTGATTGTAAACTATAATGGTTATACCACATTTTTTAGATTTTAGTTTTTAGTTTTTAGTATAGATTATACAATTAGAATATTTATTGTTTGAAATCATATTGTTTATATTTAGGGCTTACGAGAAGAATGAACATTAGAAAAGTAGCTTGTATCCTGAGTAGAGTTTAGTATTATAGAAGATTTGATGGGTGGAAGCAAGTCTAAGTCTGATTTGGGTTCTTATCACAAAGCAATTGACAATAAATATGCAAGTAGATGTTATAGAGGAGATGGTTAAAATTTCAGACAGGTTTGAGGCCAATACAATCAAGAAAATGAATCCAAATTTAGTATTTTTTTCCTAGAGAAGGGTTTCAAAGGAGACTCACAACATAAACAATAAAAAGTATTACACATTGGTGCCCAGGTACATGATATTATGTCTAACTGAAAATTGGAAATCTTAGGAAAGTGGGAATTGTTTTAAGTAATTTTCAGTAGTAAAATTTATACAAATAAAATTATTAGGGATTGAAATAATATTGTTTATATTTAGGTCTTATATGAAGAATGGAGAAGACTAGAAAAGTAGCTTGCAACTTGGGTTGGGTTTTAGATTACAAAAGATTTGAATGGAAGCAAGTCCAAGTCTGGTTCTGGTTCTTATCACAAAGTTGTGGATAACAAATATGTAAGTAGATGTTATAGAGGACCAATAATTTCTAGTTGGTAGCATGCTCCTTCTTGCCCTTGTAGGAATTCATCATGAAACACTTCCTTCCCCTAATATTTACATGCATTCATTGTAACCTCATTACCATTAAAAGATAAAAACTAAAACCCCTTGTACTTCCCCAAACTAATTCAAGGCATACCAGGCTAAAAACAATGTATGAACTCGCTGCTAACATTGAATGAGAAACCAAATCAATTCCAAGGTTCTTTTTTTAATGGGTATACTCTACTATTTGTATACGTATTAAAATAAGAGTCATTATAACATACTCTTATTTTTGTTTTCATATGTGTAAAATATTATACTATTCTTTCTTACGAGTTTGGTAGTTAATATAGATACTGTTGCCATACATTGCTTATTAACATTTGTACATCACATTTGGTCTTATATAAGCAATTTTGTTATTATGTAATTTCCTTATGAGTTGAAAATTTGTGTGTTTAGTTTACTTATTAGCATTTGTACTTTATATTTGGTATGATATGACCAATTTTGTGATTATGTGATGTCCTTATGAGTTGAATAGTTGTGTATTCAATTTATAATCCATCTTTCATATGGAAAAAAGATAACCTTCACCCTCTATAAGTAAAAACAATCCACACATTTAAACATATATTAAATAATGTTTTGCAATATTCGTGTGATGAATTTTGGATGACTGCTTATGTATTTGTTATTGTACAGTCTTTTACTAACAAAGATTTTTGGATTGACACTATTTGGGCTGACTTAAATATTGAATCAATCAAGTATGATTAAAAGAAAGAACTTAAAATTGTTTTTATGTAAAAAAATCATGGGCAGGCTCAGTTCAACATGCAGTAATATTTGTTGTTTGTTAGCATCAATTTTTCCTTTTATTAGCTAGAACCTTGGTCACTTTATTAGTGAGAACTTGTAAGTAAGAACACACTCTCTCACCATTGCATATTTACCATTAATAGACCAAACCGAGAATGTTGTTAGTCTTTTAAGGGATTATTATATACATTAAATCCATAAGGAAGTTGATAAAATTGGAGAAATGAGACACTATCATAACTGTTGAGGTTTTTAAATCTCATAATTTTGGTCTAGTTTGACATCAAATTAATCTTTAGACATATCATGTATGTGAACAATTCTTCCTAATTTTAATTGTTCCACGCCCTTTCCCCTCAATATTCTGACTTATTGAGTTGGAAAAACTAAGAGGTTTCCAAACTAATCACATAAATTTTGGATGAGAGTATTGTCTGGCAGTAATGTGGGGTGAATGGCCTCTACTTATCCATCTTGATGACTGAATATGTTAAATCAATGATCAAAAAATAGTTGGAGTCTATTTAGAAGGGGCAAGTGGGGTAGAGAGCAACTAAAACAACTCCAATAGTGGTTGTTTCCATCAAAGCTAGGGCATTGGAGAGGATTTTATATCACATTCCAAATCCTGAGTGAAGACTCTAGTGCTACAATCATTTGTCCACATGCTACAACATTGTTTCATACCTAGATCTAAGTTTTTGTGAATGATAATCATTTTCAACTAGATTGTAGGTCTTATGTTGTTGACACTTACCATTTGTCAAATATAATCTATATTAGTTTCTTCATGTGAAATGTAAATCAAATTTGAGGTAGTTACATTTGCCTTTTCTTTAATGGATATAATACGAAATTAAATGAAAATAATGTAATTATGAAGGTTCATTTTTTGTATGAGATAAGGATCTATTGCTAGTAGAGAATTAAAAAAATTGTTACTTTCTAATTGATGAGCATAAGTAACATCATCTAATGTTCCTCTCTATTTTAGGAAACCCTAACCATTTATAGGAATAACTAGTTAAAAAATGAAATATACAGGTGAAGGAAAGTCGGATTAGATATCAGAGCCATATGCCTACTAGCCTATGGATAATTTTTTTAATACATGTAGTTAAATCAAATAGATCTGAGGGTTGTATAAAGTGACAAAATGATATTAGATGTTGCTCAAACTGAGATCAGTGTTTGAATAGGGGCAGAAATAAGAAAAAGATGAGAGAGCAAGGAGACATGTTGGACACCTTTATCAAATTAAAAAAAAAAAAGGACAAACCAAATAATCATTAAAATGATACAACAAGTGAATGCCACTCCAAACATGACCAAACACCTAGACAAAATCTCACTAGTGAAGGGAGTAACTCAGATGTGCCAAACAATCATAACATGGTTTCATCTGATCTATAGCTAGACCTTTTCGACACACCTTTTTAACCAAGGAAGAGACTCCACCTAAAGTAGAAGAAAAAAACCCAACAACATATGACATCAACGCTTTCTTGAATGTGTAAATGGGCCTTGATCTAGCCATCAAAAATCAAATTGTATTTGCATTTTTTTTGCAATATTAGATCTAGAAGTGTACCAAGAGTGGATAGACCTACCGAACTACTAGAAAATAAGAGGTGGAAAAAAATATAGGAAGCCTCAAAATCTATTGTCAATCATATCTTATAGTGTTTACCAACTAGAAATTAAATCAATTATAACAATGAAAGAATGTAAAGAAAACTAAATACACAACATGGTGTTTAACAAGGAGAAACACTTTTGGGAAAAAACTCCACAAAAGAAGAGATGAATAGCTTGTATTAAAATAAATATCTGATACAATACAATACAATACCTCCTCTGGAGCCTTCAATCCAAGAACACAATCTCTGCAAAATAACTTGAACAAAAACTTGAAGAAATCCACTCAAAGCTACCTGTTAAATAGAAATTATGTTACAGAACAAACATACAACATATATTAAATGGACCCACCTTGGGGAGTAATGCTACGACTCGAATCATCACATGTCTATTAGTATGACTCTCTTTTCATTCATGTTGCTCATAAGGTAAGGGCTTTTAAACTTACTCTGTGTGTGTTAATGTTATTTTTCAATCTATTGAATGTGTTTTTCCCCTATTTTGCAGCATGTGGTTTGGATCAACATGGTTTAGTAACTTGTTTGACTAGTGAACATGGATTTACCGTAGAAAAATGATATTTTTTTTTAGAGCACTGGATTATACTCTACATGTTATGCAACAAAAGCAACAGTAGTCTTCATTCCAAATACTTTGTATGCTATGTAACAAAAGCAACAATAGTCTTCATTCTAGGAAATTTGTTACTTTTCATTTTTTTTCTTGCTTACATCATACTAATATTAAATCTTGATATGTTCAAGACAACAACAAAAAAATAGCTCCTTAAGTTCTAGCAGAAGTTCATGAATGCCAAACAGAGCTTCAGGACCTTGATTATCAATAGGTTGGTTACATTGTAGCATGAAATTTTGGAACCCAGTTAGATCTATAATTGAATATTATGGGGTAGCCTTTTTATATTTTGGAAGGAGAATAATTTTTGTGCTTGTGTCCTTGACATTGTCTTGGTCTTTTCTCTTCCATGAGATGGAGAGTGCATTCTAGTTGTCTTGCGTATGATTGTTTTGGGTGTGCCCTGATTCTAAAATTTTGTCTAATTTGTTGAAACATCATGTAATTAAAATTGTAAAATGGTCCTAAGACTTTGTTTGCATGTTTCTTATAGAGGAAGGATATTTGGTAAATTGTCAAGTTACAGAAACATCGGTAGTAGTTTGTTCTATAACGAAAAAAAAAAAAAATATGCAACAAATGAAGTAGGGTGTGTTAAGTGTTGGTGCATAACCAACAATTACCCTTTCAATGCCATCAAAAACAAAAAAAAAAGGTGCATTAGTTTTGAGGAAGTGTGTAATATGTTGGAAATACATGCAATTTAAAAGCAATGCAAAAATGAGAAGAAAACATGTAACCTTCTCTTTCAACTTATTTAAATAGTTTGACTACAATTTCAAATTTAGTTTATCATTTCTTTTTTTTAGCAAACTTCTTAGAGGTAGTAAATTAGTTTTAAAAGTGATTGTATTGTTTATGAGGCCCACAATAATTAAAAATAAATAAATATATTATATATCTTAATATTTTCATAGAGTGTAATTTGTAGATTGTATTCTATTATAAAATTCTTTTATAAAAGTCAAATTTGTTCTCTCTACAAGACATTTTGTTGTCATTAGTTTAGTCAAAGTCATGTAGTCAAGAACAACCAATCGGTGAAATGAGTTAGTCAAGTATAAGGCTAGTCGGTAATGTACACTGAGCCAATCGATAAAGTAACAGAGTTAAAGATAGTATACCAAACACCTACAGTTACCGAGTGACACACTACACCGACCACATGTGTAGTACACTGAGTTGATAGTCACTGAGTATTGAAAATCGTTTAACTGAGTATTATGGAGTTACTCAACCGAGTTAGACAATTAATTCAAAACACAATCAGATCACATTTAATGATTGTCAGAGAATTAATTAAGTCTACAAGCACGTATAACAGTTTGTTACATGATCAACGATTTAAATAATTTAGAGTGAAGATCTAAGGCATAGATCAAGCAAAAAAAATTAAGTTTGTTATTTCCAAGAAAAATAGCAAGTACTGAGGTAAAAGTGACATGGTCACTGAGCTGGAAAGAAGATCTAACAGTCAAGAAAAATTCACAGCGTCACTAACGCATAAGATTAAGAGGTATAATCTCATCTATATATTGGATGAGATTGATAGTTGAAAGACACAGGAAGAGAACAGAGAATTGAAGTTGTTGTTATTGTTGTTGTTGAGATAATTAAAGGAGTTATTGAAGAATAAGAGTAGAGTAGAGAGCACCAAGCATAGATTCAGTTACATTAGAGTAGAACAGAACAATGTTACAGTTTGAGATTGAGGTAACACAATCAAAGCACATAGAATCTGATTAGCATTTACATTTGATGCACTTATTGCAGACATTGTTAATTTATTTGATACTATTGTATTGAGAGTTTTAAATCCCTATACTGGGTAGATCTTAACCAATCTTATATTTGTAAATCCTTTAACGGGGTACATCTCTAAGTGTAGAGATTGTAAAAATCCTTTAAACAGGTAGACCTAACAAGTCTATTATACTCTTAACCGGGTAAGCTATCAAAAATAACTAAACTTTGTAGCTCTAACCGAGCACCCTTTATACTGTAGTTAGTGAAGGTTATGGGTGTCATCCCCACCATAGTTTTTTCCTCTAACCAAGGCTTTATGCGTTACCAAAATCTTGGTGTTATGAGTTCTATTGTTTAATGTTTTGATGTTATGGTTTTATAAGCTTTATATTACTTTCATTTCAAAGTTATGAACTCGGTAATCAACATGCAACATTATAAGGTTTATCACTAAATGTGGATAGAAAGTTTTTAGTTGCACTGATTCACCCCTTCCCTCTCAGTCCCAACTTTCCATAGTTATTCCAACAATTGGTATCAGAGCTAGTACTCTTGAGTTAAAGGTTTGACCACCTGAGAGTTAAAGATCATAGTCATGGAAAGTTATAGGCAATCTAAAAGGATTGATGGTCTTGAATTTGAGTTGGAGAGTGCATGAGAGTTAATCATGGATCTGAGAAAGAAACTTGAGAAGTCTCTGAGGATAAGAAGAAAACTATATGATGAACTAAAGGTTACAAACAAAAATTTGATACACTTGAGACAACATCTAAAGGAAGCGTGACTGATGAATCTGAAACATCTATAAGAGAACTACTTGAAAAGAATGATTCATTTACTAAGCTATTGGATTTGATGAAGTAAGATCTTGAAGCTAATATCATAAGAATGACTGAATTGCTTAAAGGTAAAAGGGCATCTGAGGATGAAAAGAGAATGGCAGAAGATGACACAAGATAATTTGAAATCAGGTTAATTGAGAAAGATAATGAGATCTTAAGGATAACCTAAGCTCACTATAATATGACCAACCAACTTCTCAATGTAAATCAAGGTTGTTCACAAAAGGAATTTGAGAACCAAGCACTGAAAGCTGAGATTGAAAGAATGAACAAAATATTGAAAGTTGAGAAGGATGCAAATGAAATACTGAAAAGAAATAAAGAAGCATTGAAATCACTGGACAAACAGGTCAAGAATCAGAAGAAACTGAACGATAGATTAGAAATTGGATTCAATGAGAACAACACTACTGAGAAAGGAGAATCATCTAATCCACCAAAAGATCAAGGTATTGTACCCCCACCGAAACTAAAGAAGCCAAGCTACAATTATTGTAGGAAGCCTAGACACACTGCTAATGTTTGCAGAAGTAGGAAAGGTAAAGCATCAAGTACACCTAAATTTGATGGTTATTTCTTTAGATGTAATAGGTATGGACATCAAGCTTTTGAGTGTAGAACCAACTTTACTAACAACACAAGGAAACCTAATTTTGACGGTTACTGCAAAAATTGCAACAAGTATGGTCACAAGACTGAAGAGTGTAGAACAAAGAAAAGAAATGATAAGTGGATTCCTAACTGAGACAATGCAAATAATAACTAATCAGGAACATCTATACCATGGGATTATAATACAATGATTTCATGTTTATCTTGTGGAAGATACAGACACATTACTGCAAATTGCATATTGATGCACAGAAGGAATAACAAAAGATCATGGAGGAGCCCTGGCATGGCATGTTTCCACTGTCACAGGATAGGACACCTATCAAGAAATTATAGATACCAAGGAGATTGATGCAAGGATGGTAGGAAGAAGGGAAAAAGGCACTCCCAACTACCAAACCAACTTGCAGAAACAATGCGGAAGCAACAACAACACAGTGAGAGAAGAAATAGCAGAGATCATTTTTATTAATTGATCAAACTCATTACATGCAGGGTTGTAAGGCCTTCCTGGTTTTGGCCATATACAATCATTGAATTACAATTTGGTCTTCATACATGCGAGTTCATAGACCTCCCTTTCAGATAATTCAATACTTAATCTTTCTATCATGACCAAAACTGATTAGAACTCCCTAAACTAAGAACATAGAAACAAATATATACAAGATTCCACCAAAGAGATTGGCACTCAAATCCATAAGAGAGACATAGATTTAGGTCCACACATATCCCAATGAGAGGCCCCAAATAAATTAAGCCATGGAAATTAAATGAAGAAGTCGGCCACCAGATCCAACTCCAAAATAAATATCTCAGGTAAAGGTTGACTGAGCAACAGAGAGACTTAGGCAAAGAAAACCCTGAGAAACAGAAAAAAAAACCCAAGTGTTAGAAGAAATGAACTCGATAACAAGCATGGTTGAGTGACAAAAACCTGAGCAACAGAAAATGCACAAGCATGCCTGAGCAACAGAACCCGAGCAACATAGACCAACCCGAAACAAGCATAACCGAGTGACATAGCCCGAGCAACAAAGTACTTTCTTGAGCATCCTCTAAACATGTTAATGAACAAAATCAAACATATTTTTGGTTGAGCAAGATTGCCAATGACCCAAGATGCTCCTGCATCAGACACCTCGGGTTATAAGAAATGATTCCCCCAATCATGTATTAGGTCCAACTTGAAATGAATCCAACTTAGATTGAGAAATCCAAGATGAGTCCTCAATCAGTTTGTTCTTCCATTTTACCAGATACTCCATGTATTCCTTTCCTCTTGTACTTCTGTCGATTCTCTGTTTCAAAATATGTTCAACTTCCTCTATCTACTTCTTAGGATAATCATTTGGTATTGCTACTTCTTCATCAGGTTCATGATATTCATACAAGTCTAAAATATTGAATATAAGTGATATATCCATGTTGTCAGGTAATTCAACTTCATAAGCATTTCCACTGTCAAACCTTCTCAGTATTTTGCAAGGACCAAATTTCTTCATCTTCAGTTTAACATATGTTCCAATAGGAAATTTATCTTTCTTCAAATGAACCATAATTGCATCACCAACTTCAAATGTTTTATGTCTTCTTGATCTATCTACACTATCCTTGTATTTCTGATTACTTTTCTCCAGCTTCTATTTTACATCTTCATGCAATGTCTTCATAAACTCAACAAATTATTCTGCTTCAACACTTCTTTTCTCTTCTCCAACAATATCTCTCAAGTCTGATATACCTCTTAGTTGTGTGTCATGAACAATCTCAAAAGGTGTTTTTCTAGTACTTCTATTCACTGAACTGTTGTATGCAAACTCTGCTTGTGCCAACATCAAATCCCAATTATTGTTTCTCCAACTAGACATCTCAAAAAATTACCCAAACTTCAGTTTACAACCTTTGTTTGTCCATTAGTCCGTGGATGAAATGTAGAACTGTACTTCAATTCAGTATCCAACTTCTTCAAAAGTGTTCTCCAAAAATAGCTAACAAATTTATTGTCTCAGTCAGAGATGATACTCCTTGGTAATCCATGCAATCTAACAATTTCCTTAAATAAAAGATCTGCTATATGTACTGCATCTGATGTTTTTCTATATGGTATGAAATGTGTCATCTAGAAAATCTATCCACAACAACAAATATGGAATCATTACCTCTTGCAGTCCTCGGTAAACCAAGAACAAAATCCATGCTAATATCACTCCAAGGTTTCTCAGGAATAATAATTGGTGTATATAAACCAGCATTCTGACTCACTCCTTTTGCAACTTTACAAACTCCACAAATTTTTGAACATCCTTATACAATTGAGGCCAAAAATACCTTTCCTTAAGCAAACTCAATGTTTTATCAATACCAAAATTTCCAGCCAAACCACTACTATGTTTCTCCTTAATCAAATTAGTTCTCATTTATCCTCTCGGTATACATAACTGAATACCTTTGAAAAACATATCTTCCTGAATTAAATAATCTTCATACTTACTTGATTGATTTGAATTAGGTTCTCTACACACTCTCCACTTCTCAGAAAAATCAGGATCACTTTTATACAAATGCTTCGTATCATCAAAACCAAGAACTTCAATTCTTATTTCAGTCAACAAAGATCTTCTTCTACTCAATGCATCAACAACTCTATTAGAAACTCCACTCTTATGCTTTATCACAAATGTGAAACTCTACAAATACTCTACCCATTTCATATGTCTCTGATTCAACTTATTTTGACTACCCAAATACTGTAAATCCTTATGATCAGTATACAATACAAATTTATTTGGCATCAATTAACGTCTCCATTTCTTCATAGCTTGAACAATAGCATAGAATTATTGATCATAGACAAAATATTTCTTTTAGCATAATTCAACTTTTCACTAAATAAAGCAACATGTTTACCTTCTTGAGTCAATACAACTCCAATTGCACTTCCACTTGCATCATATTCAACTTGAAATACCTTATTGAAATTAGGTAAGGCTAAAATAGGTAATTTACGACTTCAAAGTCTCAAAACTCTTATCAGCTCCATGTATCCATATGAATTCTCTTTTGTCTCCTCTCATTGTCTCAGTCATAGCATTACAAATAGAATCAAAATTTCTGATAAACTTCCTGTAAAAACTTGCCAATCCATGAAATCATCTCACCTCACTGACATTCTAGGTGTAGGCCAACTAAGTATAGCTTCAACCTTCTCGGGATCCATCTTCAAACCATCAGCTGAAATCACAAAACCCAAATACACAAGCTCTTCTTTCATGAATGAACACTTCTTCAGATTTATCAGAAACTTTTCCTCTTTCAATCTCTGCAATACTTGTCTTATATGCATCAAATGCTCTTCTCTAGTCTTACTGAATATCAGAATATCATCCAAGTATACAATCACACATTTATTCAAGATTTTCTTCAAAACTTCATTCATTAACCTCATAAATGTACTCGGTGCATTAGTTAAACAAAAAGGCATAACCAACAACTCATACAAACCTTCCTCTGTCTTGAAAGTAGTCTTCCATTCATCATCTTCTCTGATTCTAATCTCATGATACCCACTCTTCAAATCTTTTTTGGTAAAATATCTTGCTCCACTCAAACAATCCATTATGTTATCCATTGTCTATATAGGAAACCTATACTTCACTGTGATTTTATTGATTGCTCTTGAATCGGTGCAAATTCACCATTCTCCATTCTTCTTAGGTGCCAATACAGTTGGTACTGCACATGGACTCAAACTTTCTTCGATCAGACCTTTGTTCAACAATTCATGAACTTGTCAGTTAAGATCTTCATTTTTGGTCAATGTTAACTGATGTGGTGCTTTATTCGGTAAAATAGCTCTAGGAATCAGATCCATACAATGACTAATATCTCTCATTGATGGAAAAACATCAGGTACATTATCTGAAATTATCTCCTTGTAATTAGTGAGTAACTTCTCAACTTCTACAGGAATGTCATCTTCTGTATTCTTACTCAATTTGTTAGGAATCAAAGCATAACAAATATCATTCCTTTTCAAATCTTTAACAAATTGTCGACCTCCCATCAGAAAAACTTTCACAGATGTACATATCTCACCAGCAGATTCTTCAACCAAAGGTAACAAAACTTGTCTCTTACCATAAACCCAAATAGAATATCTATTCAATCTTCCATCATGTATAGCATGTCTATCATATTTCTAAGGTCTACCCAACAAAATATGACAATAATCCATTGGCATAATATCACACAACACCTTATCATAATATTTTCCAATTTTCAGATTCACAAAACATTGTTCACTCGCCATTAATGTATGCTCATGCTTGATCCATGAGATCTGATAGGGTTTCAGATGCTTCATCCTCTCTAGCTACAACGTTGTGACCATTTCCTCAAATGCCAGATTCTTCGAGCTTCCACTATCAACAATTACCTTCCAAACTTTGTCTACAACTCTACATCTAGTGTTGAACAAACTTTTCCTAACAGGATCTTGCTTATCTTTTTCACTCCACAGTATCCTTCGGATCATAAGATTTCCTTCCTTTTCAGCTTCATTAGGTGACTCTTCTTACACCAATGCATTTTTGCTACTATTGGTCTTCTTGCTTGCATGTGTACATTCAAAGGATTTGTTTCCTTCCTCACCACAATTGTAACAAGTTACTTGGAATCCTCTTTTGCTATAACCACCTCGGGAGTGATTGCCTCTTCCTTGATATGAACTTCCACCTTTCCATTCAGTCTTTCCTTTATCTTGAGATGTGTCTGAATTTGACTTGTCTAGTTCAGATATACTATTTTCACCATGAGATATACCTCTTCCTCTAGGGAATCTACCACCTCTGCCTCTTTGTCTTGTTTGTATCTTTTGTTCAACTTCTCCTCAGCTTTTAGGGAAAACTGATATGCCTCCTCAATGCTTTCAATATTGACCAAACTGATCTCATCTTGTATAGAACTTCTCAAACCATTCAGGTATCTTGATACTTTTTCCACTTCATCTTCAACATATCCAGATATGATGTCCAATCTGTATAATTCCTTGGTGTAGTCTTTGACTGATCTATCTTTCTGATTCAAAATTTGCATTCTCCTAATCAGGTTAATCTGAAAATTACAAGGTAGAAACTTACCTTTCAATTTGTTTACCATCTTATCCCATACCTTGATTTTGTCTTTACCTTTCTTCTTTCCATCCAATTGTAGATGCTCCCACCATAAGGATGCATGACCTTTGAGCTTTGTGCTTGCAATCTTCACTTTCTTGTCCTCTGATACATTCTCATACTCAAAGTACTTTTCCATCTTAGTTATCCAATCAATCGATTCATCAAAATCCAGTTTTCTACTATACTCAGGAAGATTGAACTGAGGTGTGGATTCAGACTTGTCAAGGCTCTCAAGAATCTCTCTTCTTTCTGGTCCATCACAAGTGTAGGTGCAACATCACCTTGAACCTCTTCAACTTCATCATCACTAACATCATCAAGTTGTCTTCCTCTACATTGGGCTATCTCAACAACTTCCAATCTAGCAGCCATCTATCTAAGCATATCATGTAGCCCTGGATCTGCATTTCCTCTCCCACAAACCATCTTGAATCCCTCTGTAATTGTAGGTCAGATCGCAATCTACTACCCCACAACAATATCATTAACTAGGGTTAGGGTTTACAAGAAGGAGCTTAGATCTCACCAATGCTCTGATACCACTTGACGCAAGGAGGAGATGGAGATGGGGCCTAGGGCACTCCCAACTACCAAACCAACTTGCAGAAAAAATGTGGAAGAAACAACAACATAGTGAGAGAAGAAACAACAAAGATCCTTTTCATTAATTGATCAAAATCATTACATGTCAAGATGTAAGGCCTTCTCAGTTTGGGCCATATACATTCAGTGAATTAAAAATTAGTCTTCATACATGCAAGGTCATAGACCTGCCTTTCAGATAATTCAATACTTAATCTTTCCATTCTCTCCAAAACTGATAAGAACTCCCTAAACTAAGAACATAGAAACAAATATATACAAGAGTCCACCAAAGAGGTTGACACTCAAATCCATAAGAGAGACCTAGATTTAGGTCCACACAGATCCCAATAAGAGACCTGAAATAAATTAAGCCACAGAAATTAAATGAAGAAGTCAGCCACCAAATCCAACTCCAAAATAAACATCTCAGGCAAAGGTTGACCGAGCAACAGAGAGAATCGGTAAAAGAACACCCTGAGCAATAGAAAACAATACCCGAGTGTCAAAAGAAATGAACTTGGTAACAAGCATGACTGAGTGACAGAAACCCAAGCAACAAAAAATGCACAAGCATGCCCGAGCGACAAAACTTGAGTGACAAAGACCAACCCAAAACAAGCATAACCAAGCGACATAGACCAAGAAACATAGTACTTTCTCGAGCAGCCTCTAAACATGTTAATGAAAAAAAGCAAACATATTTTTGGTTGAACAGGATTTCCAATGACCCAAGATTCTCCTGCATCAAAGATGCACCAACCGAAGTTGAATCTACAAAGAGTGCACCATCTACTATTGAATAAATCAGAGAAGAAATGAATAAAACTGGGAGGAGAAAGACTCAGGAAGATGGAACATCATTTAGAACCATAGACAACACCATATCTATCGAGTCTGATGCACCGAGCTCCACCTAAATGGTGAGAGGTATGTAGGAACTACATGCTTATTATAAATCTTACTTCAGTTCCTAAGCATTAGAGTTAAGATCCATATCAACATATCAAGATGCATTTGGATAAGTTGTAAAATTTTGGTTCAACATTATAATGTATGGTTATTTTGTTTATTCAATTAAGCAAAGTAACTATGTTATCGGTATAAAGGTATAAGAGACTCTACAAGCACATTTAATGCAAATAATTAAAGTCTTTGGAAACCCTAATCATAGAAAATCTATAAATAGGTCAGTTTCTTATTCACTTGAACCTAACATTTTCAAAGAGCATTTAAGCACGCTACAAAGTGATCATTTCATCGAGAAATCAAGGCAATTTTGAGGTATTTCTGAATCTTTGCAAGAGCATTGTGATACATTTCTATGATAATTGGTTATACCGAGTTGTGTTTGTGAAGCAATGTTTTATCAAGCGTGCCCTAGTTTTTTCAAACGTTACATTTGGAGGTAATCATGACATCGAGGATGCAGAGACTAGTGCTAGTAAAGAATGTCGAACCGGTGAACCCTAAAAACAAGTTGCCCCTAGCTATAGCCACAGAAATAGATATGACAGTATCATTATCTTCAACCCTGTCGTGAGTACTTTTGATTGAAGATGTCTGCACATTTATTCATTGCAAGATCAAAGATTTGTGTGAAGCATAGATTGGCGCTTCATTCAATAAGTTGTGTGTGAATGGAAAAGTTAAGGATGAGCATACACGTCTGGAAACAAAAGGTTTAATTCATGCAATACATTTACCAAGGGTATTCAAGCCCAAATGGGTAAGGATGGTATGCAGCCAAGTACACGACCAATTTATGTGGTAGGATGAACTGATTAAGATAACAAAGGATGTCTTGCACATCATCACTGGATTCCCTATTGGAGATAGACCCAAGGCAATAAAGAAAATTGACAAGGGTAAGATCACTGAGCTAACCAAGGAACAATGGAATGGTGGAGGAATAAGGATATCTACTGTTGAGGATCCCGAGTTAAGGTATGCATGCAATATCATATATTACCAGGTATTCAAATCATCCCGAGTGGACAGTGTACCTTGTGGAGCAGTAGACCTGGCATTTAAGATAGTGAAGAAAGGACTTCAGATAGATCTTTGTGAAGTTTTGCTAAAGAAAATAGATGACAACACGAATACAATCAGAAAGGTGAAGACCAACACTTTGAAATTTGGTTCATTATTGGTATGTATTTTATTTTACTATCATAATTCATTTCTCTCTATTAGGATATAGTATGGAAAACTGATAATCCAGTCATCTATCAAATAAATGAATGTATACAAAGTCTAGTAGACAACTTTGATGCAATTATGTCTGATTACTTTTTGAAATTTCAAGCAAGGATGCATAAGAGATACATAGTTCTATCTCAACTAATTGCTAAATATCAGGATAATATATGTTTGAGGTATATACTGATGTTTGTATTATCAAGGTTGTTGAACATAGAGTTGAATGGATTCAACCTATGGGATATGAGATGGACATTGATATTGGTTAAAAACAAATAGAAGCATTATTAGCTAAACCAACTGATGAGGCAATCAAGTCTACATCAGTTGCATACCTTTCACATGTTCCACAAAGTCTTGATGAATTTCTGGAAGGATTAAATAAATCAGGAAGATTAGGAGCCTTCAGGAAAGCCAAATATGAGAAAAGGAATGAAGAAGATAAAAAGAAGATTGAAGAAGTCATTCTGGCAACATTGCTAAAATACAGATTAACACCCATTGAAATTGCATACAAGTTACCAAAGGAATTGTATGATAAGATTGATGCAAGATGGAAGTATGCTATCAATGAAGAAAAGGAAATGAGAGAGAGGTCACTAGTACATACTATTCCCGACCTTGCACCATTTGAAATTCATGAAGCACTAAAGAAGTATTCGAATAGATTTCTAGTCAAGGGAAGAACCCTAATAATAATAAATGGATATATACAATCCGGGAGAAGGAAACGACTGCAAAATAAAAAGATATATTTCACATAGATGATACTGAGTATCAGGAAGTAGAAAAGAATCAAGATACAACCACTACTAATAAGATAAAGGAAAACATAAAGAAAATAGATCTTATTGATCTAACCATTGATAATGCAGAGATTATTATTGAAGACATACTTGAGGAAGAAGATCTTGCAAAATATTTGTCAAAGGATGAAGATGTCATGGACACACAGGTAAATGATACCAAGTGCATGGATGTTGATAATGCATCTTTGCTAAGTAAAGATCCAATCACGACACAAGTAAAAAGTTATACAATTGATGATACTATCAGTACTGAGTTTGTACAAGACACACCTGACATGGAAACTAAGCCACCTGTAGATACAGAGAAGGAGAAGGTTGATAAACCTAAGGCCACCGATATCGCACAAGAAAAGAACACCAAGTTGGAAACCCCAATTGACACCAATGGTCAGAAATAAGATATACCACCTACCAACACAACAACTGATCAGAATGTACAAAAGACACAAGACACTCAAAGTGAAATGCAGAAGGAATCAAATCTTGAGGAGAGACATGAAGAGAAATAGAAGGATGAGGAGAAAGAAGAAGAGAAGCCATAAGAAGAAGTCAAATCCAAAGAAAGCATAGTCAGTACACATACCGAGTCACTAAATGCAACTAAGGCATCACATTCTAAACACTCTACTAGCGAGAGCAAGTTGATTGAGAAGAAGATGAACAAAAAGAGGAAGAAAAATATTGATTTGAGAAAGCCTATCATCATACCAAAAGGCGACCCTAATGTGATGAATCCTAAATAATTGGCTATATATGCTAAGATAGTAGCTCAAAAGGCTGAACATGAGAAGTTATTGGCAAAGAAAAAGAAGGTAAGCATATTAGAAAATGTGAAGGTGATTTTCCAGGACATTATTCTTGAAGCTACCATTGATGAATTTGAACCTCTATTAGACCAAGTTGGTGATTTAGCCCAACAGATTAAAGGACCCAACAAGGATATGACTAAATACATGTTGAATATTCACAAGGAGAGTATGGAGAATAAGTTGATGGAAGATTTTTTGAAAATAATTGATATAGAGAAGGTAACTCTTTTTTAGTTATGTTCTGAAGTTGAAGCCCAATTGACATCCATCATTTCATTATTTCAAAATTTTTGTATTCTTTCAAACTTTACTAAGAAAATCAAGGAGGAAGACATTGAAAATGAGTTGTCTGGGCAACTTAAGGAACTAACTACCGAGCCTGGAACATTCTAGACTTACTACTCTAAGATCCAAGAACTCATGGGAGTTAAACTTTCATTAAGACAAGAGGAGGATAAGCTCAAATTGGAATTGATTGAATTGTAAGCATTGCTAATTCCCCACATCCAATCTATGCAGATACACTTGAAGAAAGCCAAAGAACTAGCAAGCTTTCCAGATGTCAGCACACTGGACACTATAGTTGGCTTATCTACATAAATCGCATAGTATATTGTTATAGTATAGAATCTTCGAGACACATGGGAGATTGTACTTTCAGGCATACAACAGTGATGCAAAAGCATCCTAGGATTCTTGGCAATCCTGCTCAACCAAAAAGATGTTTGTTTTTGTTCTTTAGTTTGTTCCTTGTTGCTCGGATTCTGTCTCTCGGACATGCTTGTTCTCTGTTTCTCGGGGTATATTTCTCAGGCATGCTTCTTCGGTTGTTGTGATGGTTCTATGTTCACCGATGGGTTTCAGTTGCTATGGTGGTTCTGTGTTCACCGACAGATTTCTTGATGCTCGGGCATGTTCTTACCGACGATTGCTATTTTTTCGGTGATCGTCTTCTGAAATGTTTATCCTAATCTGGCCGACTTCTACATTTAATTTTTGTTGTTGAATTAATGTGGGGTCTCTCATTGGGATCTGTGTGGACCTAAATCTGGGTCTCTCTTATGGTTTTGAGCACCGACTTCTTTGGTGGAGTCTTGTATATATTTGTTTCATTGTTCTTAGTTTAAGGGGCGTTGGGGAGGAGAAGCAAATAAGCTATTGCAGATAGTTGTAAATGGGTAGACAAAGATTGTAGATTGCTTGGTGGCTTGCGAGCACAAGTTCAGATCTAGTTTCTTCCACTTAGCTATAGGATAGATAGTTGGATCCTGCGAGATCTTATTAAATTGTTGATGTAATGGGCCCTAACCGAGAAGGCCTTACAGCTCGGCATGTTCTATGTAATTGAATTACTGAGATAATATAAAGTTGATATTGTTATATCTTGAGTTGTGTGCTATTCTACTGTGTTATTTTGGCATTGCTGCAAGTTTGGACAGTCCATTGTTGGATGCTCTGAGCTTAACTACATCAGGTGGTATCAGAGCCAGGTTTGTTTCTTGTGAAGCTTAAGGTTTTCAAAAATATGGAGAGATGCCTCTGGGAAGATTGGACCCTAGGGAAATTGCAGATCTTTCTAAGGAAGTGGAAGCGCAAATAACAGAAAGATTCAGATCTGAAATGGTGACAATGAAGAATGAAATCATGGAAGGTATCAGAAATGTTGGATTATATAGAGATTCTGGAACGGATGATGGCTATGAAGAAGCTGCTAAAGATTTTGAAGTTGTTCGATCTAGTGGAGATGACAAAACTGATCAGATGACAAGATCTGGAGGAGACAGATATGGTCAGTTGCAGAGGTCTGGTGCTAGGTTGAGTATAAATTATTGAATGGAGGTTTCTAATTTCTTAGGTACATTAAAGCTTGAGGACCTGATTGATTGGATCAGTGACTTAGAAGACTACTTTGAGCTGGAAGACATTGAAGATCCGCTTAGAGTAAGGCTGGCACATACTAAGTTGAAATGGCATGTTGCTCTTTTGTGGAAATAATTGTAGAGGGATTGAGAAGAAGAAGGTGAGATGAAGATCAATCGATGGAGGTTGATGGTGGCAAAGCTAAAGGCAACGTTCATTCCTACTGACTATGAACTTGAATTGTTCAAGAAATTATAGAATCTGAAATAGGAGATGATTGTGGAAGATTATATTGAGGAGTTCTATAAGTTGAAAATTTGGTCGGGGCATAGAGAAATTTCTAAGGAAAAGGTGGCAAGGTATGTTAATGGCCTGAGATTCAATATCCAAGATGAGATTGGTATGTTGAAGATTGAATCTGTGGAGGATGCTTATCAATATGCATTGAAGGTAGAAGATAAGTTGAAAAGAAGACATTATGGTAATTCTTAAGGGAAAGAGAAACAAGAGTAGTCAGTAAAAGATAAACCAAAAGTTGAAGATGAACCAAAATTTGGTGAACCAAGGAGAAGAATAGGTAGAGGTGTATTCAGAGGTACTTGTTACAACTGTGGATAAGAAGGACATCGGTCATATGAATGTTCCCATGCAGATAAGAAGGTTGGTAATCACCGAAATGTTGTGGTGAATGAAGTTGGTGAGAATGAACATGAGGGGGGAAATGTGAATCTTTTTCTTAGGAGGAATTTGCTGCCCTCAAAGAAAACTGATTCTTATCAAAGAAGAAATTTGTTCAGAATCATATGTAAGTGCAAGGATAAGGTATGTAATGCCATAATTGATGGTGGCAGTTCTAAGAACTTTGTTTCAGAAGAGATGATTATTAAATTGGATTTGGAAAGGAAGAAGCATCATAATCCTTATCAGATTAGTTGGATACAAGATGTGCCTAAGGTTAGGGTTGAAGAACAATGCCTTGTTAATTTTAAGATTGGATCTTATTACGATGAGATATTATTTGATGTAATACCTAAGGATGCTTGTCACATGCTACTTGGTATACCTTGGTAGTGTGACAAACATGTTATGTTTGATGGTCGTGCAAACACCTACGAGGTGAGACAGGGAGAATCTAAGCATAAACTAATACCTTTGCAGGAGGCGGAGACTAAGAGATATGGAGTTATCAGATGTTGTCCAAATGACAGTGACAAACATGAGGAAAAGTGAATTGATGAACCTATGGGTGAAGGAAGGGAGAATCTGAAGGAGAAAGCGAATGATATCTCTGAGGAACTTACAGAGATGAAGAAACAGATAACATATTTGACTAAGGTGGTGCAACAGATGTTGACACTAGCGACACAAAGAGATACAAATGATAGTAAGTTAATCAGTCAGTCAAATGAGGAGGTGGTTCATCAAAACACTGATACATAGGATGATCAGTATCAACTATTGTTAGTTGCAGGTGGAAGATATGTGAAAAGTGCAAGACTGATGAGTTTGTCGAAGGAGACGATGGACAGAGGCAAGACAACATGGAATGAAGGGAAAGAAGAGATATGGGTTAAGAAAAAGTATGGGATACCTGTTATGGTTCCCTTAAGATGTTCATGATTTCCTTTATGGAAAAATCTTCTTTACCTGGGGTGTCTGATGCAGGAGCATCCTAGGATTCTTGGCAATCCTTCTCAACCAAAAAGATGTTTGTTTTTGTTCTTTAGTTTGTTCCTTGTTGCTCGGGTTCTGTCTCTCGGGCATGCTTGTTCTCTGTTGCTCGGGTTTTGTTTCTCGGGCATGCTTCTTTGGTTGTTGTGATGGTTTTGTGTTCATCGATGGGTTTCGGTTGCTATGGTGGTTCTATGTTCACTGACGGGTTTCCTGATGCTCAGGTATGTTCTTACCGACGGTTGCTATTTTTCGGTGATCATCTTCCCAAAAATTTTATGTTGATCTGGTCGACTTCTACATTTAATTTCCATTGTTGAATTAATGTGGGGTATCTCATTGGGATCTGTGTGGACCTAAATTTGAGTCTCTCTTATGGTTTTGAGCGTCGACTTCTTTGGTGGACTCTTGTATATATTTGTTTCATTGTTCTTAGTTTAAGGGGCATTGGGGAGGAGAAGTGAATAAGCTGAAGGATTGTAAGCTATTGTAGATAGTTGTAAGTGGGTAGACAAAGATTGTAGATTGCTTGGTGGCTTGCGAGCACAAGTTCAGATCTGGTTTCTTCCACTTAGCTATAGGATAGATAGTTGGATCCTGTGAGATCTTATTAAATTATTGATATAATTGGCCCTAACCAGGAAGGCCTTACAACCTGACATGTTGTATGTAATTGAATTACTGAGATAATATAAAGTTGATATTGTTATATCTTGAGTTGTGTGCTATTCTGCTGTGTTATTCTAGTGTTGCTGCAAGTTTGGACAGTCCATTCTTGGATCCTCCGAGGTTGACTGCATCAAACAGAGGTATAAACATCTTTTTGATCAATATGTTTTACTTTTGGAACTTTTTGTCAAAAAAGGGGGATAGATATATTCTTAGTCAGAAAACACAAAAAAGGGGATAGATATATATGGGGAAAACAAAAAAAAGTATGTGTGGAAAATGAAAAAAAGATATGTATAGGGAGTAACCTCCAAGGGGGAGTTACAAATTTTGATGACTTTGGAGTTTTTGTCAAAAATGCCCAACTAATGTCAAAGGGGGAGATTGTTATCTCTACAAGATATTTTTTTGTCATTAGTTAAGTCAAAGTCATGTAGTCAAGAAGAACAAGTCGGTGAAAGGAGTTAGTCAAGTATAAGGCTAGTCGGTAATGTACACTGAGCCAGTTGGTAAAGTAACAGAGTTAAAGATAGTATACCGAACACCTACAGTTACCGAGCGACACACTACACCGAGCACATGTGTAATACACCGAGTTGATAGTCACCGAGTATTGAAGATCATTTAACCAAGTAGTGTGGAGTTACTCAACCGAGTTAGATAGTTAATTCAAAATGCGATCATATCACATTTAATGATTGTCAGAGCATTAATTAAGAGTCTACAAGCATGTATAATAGTTTTTTACATGGTCAACGATTTAAATAATTCAGAGTGAAGATCTAAAGCAGAGATCAAGTGACAAAAATAAGGTTTGTTATTTCCAAGAAAAACAACAAGTACCGAGGTAAAAGTGACATGGTCACCGAACTGGAAAGAAGATCTGACGGTCAAGAAAAAATCACATTGTACCTAATGCATAAAATTAAGAGGCATAATCTCATCTATATATTGGATGAAATTGATAGTTGAAAGACACAAGAAGAGAGTAGAGAATTGAAGTTGTTGTTATTATTGTTGCTGAGAAAGTTAAAGGAGTTATTGAAGAACAAGAGCAGAGCAGAGATTCAGTTACAATAGAGCATAACAAAACAACGTTACCGTTTGAGATTGAGGTAACACAATCAGAGCACATAGAGTCTGATCAACATTTACATTTGATGCACTTATTGCAGACATTGTTAAGTTATTTGATACTACTGTATTGAGAGCTTTAAATCCCAATACTGGGTAGATCTTAACCGATCTTATATTTGTAAATCCTTTAACAGGGTACATCTCTAAGTGTAGAGATTATAAAAAAATCTTTAAACATGTAGACCTAACAAGTCTTTTATACTCTTAACCGGGCAAGCTATAAAAAATAGCTAAACTTTGTAGCTCTAACTGAGCACCCTTTATACTACAATTAGTGAAGGTTATGGGTGTCATCCCCACTGTAGTTTTGTCCTCTAACCAAGGATTTTTGCGTTACCAAAATCATGGTGTTATGAGTTCTATTGTTTAATGTTTTGATGTTATGGTTTTATAAGCTTTATATTACTTTCATTTCAAAGTTATGAACTCGGTAATCAACATGCAATAGTATATGTTTTATCAGTAAATGTGGATAAAAATTTTTTAGTGGCACTGATTCACTCCTCCCCTCTCAGTCTCATCTTTCCATAGTTATTCCAACAAAATTGTATCTTTTTCATTTATAAAGTCATTGTATGACTTGAATTTAAGATTCCTAAACATGCTATAACACATTAATGTCTTATAATATATTATAACATTATGTAAATGTATATATCAATATGTTATTGAAGTTAGTAGGAATTTGAATTTAAAATTTTGAGATTTGGAATCATTTGGTGAGCGAAGCTTAATAGAAGAGTATGATACTTGTCAATATGGCAATGCATTAAAATATTTCAATCAAGGTAGAAAAGAAATTAAATAGGCAATGGATGTCATATTACTTTCACCATTACACTCTACCTCTATTTTCATGTGTGTGCAAATCTAACATGATCACACATTTCAAATTTTCATCCACATAGATTGATAATGAGGTTTGCTAACCTTTGTCTTATGTGGGATTACCATCATAGAATAGTATAATTCTTCTTAGATAAGGTGTTTAGTCTCTATCTAGCACAATATACTACATAATACTTTAATCCTAAAGAGTCATTGTCAATATATGAACCCCTACAATTAGTTAGATACAAAGTATGCAAGGAGGGAGAGAAAAATTGACACAAATAAAGGCTTCTATGATCATAACATATAATAAAGAATAAAGGCGATGAAGGAATTTGCATTGTAAGATAAAGCTTTTAAAAATATGAAATCATACATGAATAAATATGATAAGGAACATGTGATATGTAATCATAAGATCAAAATGTGTAAAACTAATAACAAACACCAAAATGTAGGATATGAAAATGATAAGATGCATAAACATGCAAGCATACTAAAGATAAGCAAATCATTGCATGGAAGTAGCATCATACTCACAAAATATATGAAACATGGTCACATCGCAAATCATGTAGAATTTTATAATAATAAAGAACATGTGCAAAACCAAGTAGAGGGGAGGACCTAGTAGTTAAGCACCCTAACTTCGTATTTTTCAAAATCCTATGTGGGAATTGCAAAGCACTCCAATTGTTGGCAACAACTTACTTGACAAGTCCACTACTTATAACTAAGATTTCAATGCCATATCATCTCATATGATGCTACATTACCATTAAATAAATTAAAATGACATAACAATTTTACCTCCATTACAATCTTAGTGTAAAATTGTCAAGTTGTTAATCAAACAAAACATACCACTAGAAACATTAACCAAAATTCATAAAGACATATGATAGCTTGAAGACAAATCATCAAACTAAACTTAAATTCTATATCAAACTTATATAACACAAAAAAAACTATATTATAAATGTAATTAATGTATTATCTGTACACATATAAAATTTTCTTTAAATTATTAACTCATATATAATTTCCTATCGACATAACTCTCACATCTTCTTTGAAGACAAGTGCTAGTATAAATAGTTTAGAAAGCAACACTCATCTAACTTCCAAATTCAACACTTGAAAGTAAACAACTCAAGCATATGGCCCATTGAAGCTCTTTCAAACAAGGCAAGTTCAATTTAAAACGAAGGATAAAAGTACAAGGTATGCATTGTTCATCCTTAAAAATTGAAACAATTTCGTGGAGTGTTTTGTATTTACCTAACAATGCAGCGATTGCTTATAACAACGCTCAAATTAGAAGTTTTAGACTCATTGTATCCATAATCTCACGATGGAAAGGGCTCTCATGGCGTCGTCAGCTGTGTTTTCACCTTTGTTTTCACAAAGCCAAAGATTATTCACCGAGTTCACCAACAGATGTGGAATAGCCGCTCCTGCCAGGGCGTGGAAGCCTACGCCCATCAAGCTCATGGTGCCAAAATTAACATTTACAGTAACGCCTGTTGCTCAACCCGTTTCTCCTCTTTACTGCTCTGCATCATCTCGCCATCACATCACTGCTGCATATTATCACAGCAACCAGTACTAACTGTTCCCTTGTTTCTTCTTTTTAAGTGTAATTATTGTCATATTGTGCTTCTCTGGAATTGTGACATTTTAATGTTATGCGTAATGCAATTTAACATTTAAAAGACTCCTCTCATTTTAATTGATGTCATTTTATACTTCCCTGGTACATTGGCTTTTCAGTATGATGGGTAGTGCTCTCTTAACATGTTTTAAGACTCCCCATTTGAAGCTACACTGCATTTGGCTTGAATTATAACTAGTCCACTGCATTTGGCTTGAATTATAACTAGTCCACTGCATTTTGCTTGAACTATATCTGTTGATTGCATTTAATTTCTAGTGTTTAAGGCATCTGATATCCACGTCTGGAGCCACAAATCAACATCACTTCTCAGCCAGACACAAGATTCGGCGTATAAACTTATGTACCGGCGTGCAGGGAAAAGTAATCCCTCAAAGTCGCTAAAGCCCATCTTTTAGGTCATACCCCAGTAGCACATCTTCTGGGTATATGATGCCCTCTTCGTTTCTTTCTGAATTATTTAACACAATTCGTAGGTGCAGCTTCCAAAACCCTAAGTGTTCGCATTGGATTTACACTTCTTAAAACCTTTTTAACAAATTAACTTCATGTAGATGCACTCGCGTGAGGCATTTTGTCAAACAATTCAAAGGCTTTGCTCGTGATTTTATAAGAGACCGTTTTAGGTCATGTACTAGGTAACATGATTTCTGAATTAATGAGATGCTCTTTGTGGGAATGAGGGTACTCGTGTTGTGTATCATAAA
The DNA here is from genome assembly GCA_018584345.1 of Thuja plicata. Classification (NCBI taxonomy): domain Eukaryota; kingdom Viridiplantae; phylum Streptophyta; class Pinopsida; order Cupressales; family Cupressaceae; genus Thuja; species Thuja plicata. The sequence goes on from MU224070.1 coordinate 2,105,521, forward strand.
AGGCCATTTTTAAAGCCTAGTTAATACACCTTCTGAGTCATACAAGGCCTATGGTAGCGAGGTGACTTTTTGCAGTTTATTAAAAAAATGTCATCTTTTAATGTCAGTGTCTAGTCAGCACGCCATTGGACATTGGAATCCCTCTTGTGGAAACAAGCACAGCATTGGGCACATAATATCCTTATTGTGTGAATAACACAATTAATGCCATACATTGTGCAAACTTTGTATCCCTTGCTTTTTGACCTTTATACCAAGCTTGTGAAAGGCTTGGCCATGTCAATCCATCTACAGGATGGGATACTGTTGAACTGAACATTTAATATGAGAGTTACTTTTCTTATGACATTGAGACATATCTAGTCGATATGCTCATTTCTTTTGAAGAATAATTAAATAGAACCTTCAGCATTATGAATATGATTTATTGTTTCTCTGGATGATTTATTCTCTTAAGTCATGAAGTGTGACACTCGTAAGTTGTGATAGGAGGCATCAAATAACAGGGAAACCCTTTTGACGCTTACAACCTGGTGAGATTTTTAACTCCGTGTTTCATAATCAATGCAGGATTGAGGCCTGAGCTTCACCAGCTTTGAAATAAAAAATCAAAATCAGTTATGATTGCTGGCTCAAACTAACCTCAAATTCTGTTATTGTGTTGCTGACAAGTTCCCTTTTGTTGTTGTTTACTTAATGCTCGACTTCTTGATATAGTTGGAAACTCATAGAAAGTTGCAGTTTCATGTTTCTTCTCACCAAAAAGAGTAAGATGATTTGAGTTGGGCTTTGCAGAATGTGCGTTGCAACACACAATCAGGGCACTTCAAAATCCCTGGGCAAGTTCCTCAGCTTTTTCATGGTAAAATGTTCAAATTCAAAACATTTCATTGTTGAGGGCATCGGGCAGCACCTAATGGGAGCAAAAGTGTGAGACAGCTACTGCAAAGTGAAAGACTTGCTCACGCCCATCCCAGGAATTATTGAATAATGTTGTTTCCAAGAGCCAGTATCTGTGCAGGAAGCTCATTGGGACAATACTAAGGGGGCATCAGACTCAAAAGGAAACATTGCGTAATTGTGTTCCCGTAGGAATTGCATCTAACGCATTGACATTGGCTTAACTGGTCATGTTTTAATTGATTAAATATTTTGCTCTTTTGTTTTTCGATTTTAACTCTTGTTCATTTTCTATCCTTTGAATATTCCAGCAGGATACAAATCTATGCTATGGTATAAAAAAAGGGCAATTCTATGGCTAGATTAGGACTACCCAAAGAAAGGAAGGAAGGATGGAACTCAATGAGTAGGAAGGAAAGGAAGAGGCTAGCCAGACGCCCTCATCCATTGCCCTCATCTTTTGTATTGGGTGGGTGGAGAAATCAATGCCCTACTATTTTAAGGGCCATCGGGTGGAGAAATCAATGCCCTACTATTTTAAGGGCCAGCCGAGGGTGGAGAAGGGCAATCACATCATATACGTCACAACGGTGGGTGGGATGTTGCCATGATGAATCTATAGTAGTCACATGAATCCAGTAATCCAGTTCAACCGGAAGGCCCTTAAAATTCTATGCTATTGCTTTTATATCTCATTTGGCATTGCGTATGTAAATGAATTTGAGATTTCTACCTTTAGTCATTTTCACTTTATCACTAACTTTTTTATTTGCACATTTTAGGTACAAACATGCATCTCAACCCCTTGAAAAGCTATGCTGTAGAAATAGATAAGGTATTCAATTGGAATTAAAGGTTTATTGTCTGCACAAGGGCATGTCCTTGGAGCTGGGGGAGTGCTCCCTGGTAAATTAGGGAATTGGGATGAGGAGATGTCTAAGAGACATCCCTAAAATCAGGGAGACTTCAGAGGCATGTAACTCAATGCTGGGCCATTAGGTAACTGACAGGGGACTGCGGGATGTTTCCTACCCAAAGCCACCAAAATAAAAAAAAATAGAAGTTAATATGCTTATTGCTTTAACCCTAACTCTCACACTTGAAGCATTTGTTTCAACTTGAGTAAAAAAGGGGAGAAACACATGGCGACAAGACAATAACATGAGACAAAGAGGATGTTAGCTAAAGAAATTTGGACAACATGAGATAAAGAGGATATTAGCAAAACAAATTTGGACAAGGAGATCAATTTCAATATGGGAAAGATGTGCAATAGTTACAACTTTTTTTTTGTATCTTTTTATTGTTATTTCAAAGCTTTTCTTGCTTCACTTGATTTTTTGTTATATTTTGCTTTGGAATGCAAAGGAAACTGTGATTTGGCTGTTGAATTTCTTTGGTTTCAGTGTCCAGGCTAATGATACTAAAGAAATAATTTGGGAATGAGTATTTACTGAAATTTACACTTCACACTTTATGAATCTGACTGGTGAAAGGTTTGTAGATATTTGGCCGATAGGCTATATTACCTGAGGTTTCACTTAATACCTGTGTGACACTTTGAAACCAGACCAGCTGCACAATACAGTGGTTTTCTAATTTTTAGACGGTGGTTTGACTATTTGATGTTTTATTGTCATGCTGGAAACTGCTCATCGATCAAAGATTGTGTTTATGTTAATTGATTCTCTAGGATCGAATCTTACAACTATATAAAATCTTATTAACTTTGCAGCCATAAAATCATATCAAATCTTATAGCTATACAGAATCATATCAAATCAAATTTGTAGCCATAAAATCTGACAACTGCACAAAATCATATCAAATTTGCAGCCATAAAAGGCATATCGAATATCATTTGTTGCACTTCATCCTCGATGCTCGCAAACAGACTGCAAGCTACAGCAAACAAACCGCATTGAATGAGACAAACTGACTTCATTTTTCTGCTTTGATTTGATCGTTTATGGTAGAATCCACTTTGTCCACGACTTGCTCCAGAGTTTGTGATCTTAGAAAGTTGCTATGGTGTCTTCAACAGCCATGCTACTCAAAGAATTTCTCAATAAATTCACAGCCGGAGCAGGGAAATAGCTTTGGATGTCCGTGTGAAGAGGAATCGATTGCCTTGAGCACTGTAGAAACTAATGGCGGCTCTTTCTCTGGGTCAGCAGTAGAAACAAAGACATCAATGCAGGCAAGTCTGATGGCAATGATGGATTTTCAAGATCTGGTTGCTCAAACTTCTCCTTGAGAACATTCAGATCGGTGGACCGATTGATGGGGCACAATTTAGGCAACACATCCAGCAGCCACAAGAAAGCAAACAATATTTCACATACTATAGACATGCCCCAAAACCATATTTCACCATTTTTATTCATGCACTCTCTTTGATGTTTAGCTAAACTTAAGCATAAAATTGTATATCGAATATACAACCATCTGTCCAATGTTTGCCTCTGAACCATTCAGTCTTTGCCACGTATAAGAGTCCACATGGACATCTAGCACCGTGACATGCACACAAAACATTGTCTATTATGAGGTTTTTAAAAAGAAATATCTTCGAGTTAGAGAATTGAAGTTAGTGGAAAGAAGATAGAGTTAGTAGAAAGAAGATAGGAGAAGTATAGGACAAGAAACCTTTTTTTGCCATGTCGGAAAAGGTCCCAATAATGACCACATCACTATAACTTGTAGTATAATAAGCATTTAGATGTGTTTTCATATGTAATGCATGATTCTTAGGGTACAAAGGAGAAAAAAGCTTGTGGGGTTAAGCCACTGGATACCCTTCGATGTCTCCATAAGTTACACATGAATATGAATGTAAGAAAGAGTGGTTGTTAATACTGTTATTCCATGTTCTCCATGATCCATAAACTGTGGGGAGATCACTTGTGTGCTTTTCATGCAGAAATGTTCCCCAATTGCTTCAAAGAATCTCCCCAAATCCATTGTTTTACGAAATGCTTTATAGCTTTGTCACTTCTTTAAATACATTTTTTTTTACTCTTTCAGGCTATAATCAAGGACATCGTGAATCCAAAATTTTGTGAAACTATCCAAGAGCCACAATTTTCAAAGATGAAAATCAAAGGTGGTCTTTTAATAAGTGGATTGTTTTAAATTGATTCTATATCGTATCATTAAGTTGGTTTCATCAAATTCTGGTAAGAGAGCCTTCCCCATCTTTTTAGAGAACCCTCCCCATCTTTTTAAAGTAGTTTAGAAAAGAAAAATGCAAGTAATTAGATTCTGAACAGGTTATCAAATTATTGTGTTAGTCACATTATTTTGCAACTAATGTTGTTTGGCAAGGTCATTACAGTCCCAAAACTCCAAAAATAAAAGGCACAACCAGTTTAAAATTAAAGAATTCTCCCCAAACTCAATGTCATATCATTGCATATGATGCCACATTAACATTCTTTTTGTTGAGGTGTTTACAAAAACCCCAAAGAAATGATATTGTTACGTGTGCTCTAAGGCATATTTTATTCATGCAATAATGTGGCATCATATGATTTGTTGCTTTTTAGATCTAAGGAATATATATCATTCAATTAAGGATAGTAATCATCAACACTAACAACTGTAACATGATAACTATCGATACAATATTGTCAAAAATACTGGACATTATATCAACAAGTGTTATATTGCAACATTCTCATTGACAGCTGGTCATGTGGAATATAAAAGTAGAGGAACCTTAAAGTTTCTAAGGTTAAGGACAAATATGAAAAAAATATATGACAATTATAGACACAAAAGTCTAAAGTTTACTTTCTTTTCTTTATAGAGAGAAATGATAGCTTGAAGACAAATCATCAACCTAAACTTAAACTTATATCAAAATTATATAAACAAAAAGGAAAACTATATTGTAAATAAAATTGATGTATTATCTCAGATCTGTGCACGTAAAAAATTCTCTAAAATACTAACTTATATATCGTTTTCTATCGGCGTAACTCTTGCATATTCTTCGGATGCAAGTGCTAGTTATATGCACTGGTCTCCCACTCCCTATTGTGGAATCCTCTTTGGAAAAAGTGCTTGTAAGGGTAACAGGCTACAGCAAGGGCTTCAGGTATAAGTTCTTGTGTCACAGCACAAGCATGAACTTATGCCATTGCCCATAGATAAGATGATTCCTAAATTGGAATTTTGATTTAAAGAGGGCAAATGGACTTGGGTGATGTGAGGACACAGTATCTATAATTTATGGGTGAACAAATGTCAATTGTCCCCCACAAATCAACACCATTTCTACCTCATCAGCAAGCAGTCTTTCTCTAAGCAGTTGAATGTAGTAGAAAGCATAAGATAGAAAATTTTCAATTTAAATCTCAAACATTGCAGTTGAGCACAAAAAAGGTTAGAAAGTGTAAGATACCAACTTTCGAATTTGAGCCATACAGGAGGTTCGATCCTAAAATGTAGTCTAGGTGGTTATATATGCAGTAACTGTTTCTCTTCCAACTCTCTTAATAATCAGCATCTACAAACACATTTATTGGACCCCATTTTGTATGCTTGCATTTGACAATGCGTTGGAAGGAATTCAAAAGCTCATGTATCCAAGAGCTGACCAACTGCAAGGGACTTGCAGATGTTTACCTTTACTAAGTATGGGTCTCTAATCATTTATAGGACTTGGGAATACATTTTATGCTAAGTGATTTTCTATTTTTGCTGATGGCGATGGAGGTGTAAGAGCCTTTATAGAGGACATTGGCATCTACTGTGTGGTTAAGATTCTGAGAGTTTGAGTCAGATGAGGCGCAGGAAACTTCAGCTTTCTAGTATGCAGTTGTATCCATTGCCACTATTTTGGAGGTTACATGCCACACAGGCACAAGCTTTTAGTCTCAAAGAGATGAGAGACATTTAATAGTATGTTATATCTATTATTCACGGAGGGATCATATTTCGGAGCTGCATAACAATTTCTAGTGCAATAGAAAAAGTAGGTAGGATAGAATGAATACTGCTCTTTATATGGCAGACGTGGCAGTTGCCAAAATTGTATGCGAAGAGGTCTTGGAGATTTCCTCCAACTGCCAAGACACGAAAGCAAAAAATTGTGTTCTATTACAAGGATGTGTTCTTTAAAGGCAATTCTTAGATACTGTAAAATTGAGTGTTTTTTTCAGTAAATTAGAGAGGGGTGATAGACTGACCTTGCTCGAAATAGTCCCACTGGATGACCAAGGGTGCATAGGATGTAGTAACACAGCTTAGACAACTTATCATTCACCACTTTTTCGCAGATCACTACTTGCTTTGCTGTATGTATAAAGTTCATGTATAGCATTCACATCATTGTACTGTTATGAGTTGATGACGATGAGGCTGGAGAGATGCAAAGGAGGTTTGATTGAGTTGTCATTGAAATTGTTTGACAAGCTTGAGAAGAATGGTGATGATGCAAACTCTTGATTAACTGAAGTACAATAAATGATAAGGATTTGTAACAGTATCCTCAATGAAGTAGTTACATCCTATTTTCCTCATTCATCAGTGCATCATAGTAACATGTTCAAAATAATCCCTCCAACACTAGATTAAGATAAATGTTGTCAGTAAATATGGGATATATACATGGCATTGCCATCCAAAACATTGCAGTTGTACAAATACTGTAGCATCACATCATTTATCCAAGATATCAAGTTGTTTTAAGAGTGACGAGTTTGTGAATCTTGTGATACTCTTAAAACTAAGAAAATAATTAGATTGTAGATGACTGACACTATAGTCCTGATGATGGATGGTAAAGTGTTGTTTGAAACATTGATCTTCTTAATCCCTATGCACATTTTCCAGAAGCTTTGTTATTTTATAATCGCTTTAAATTGTGGTATACTTTGAGAGTAGAAGAGGCATGCATATTTACTATTAAGTTTACAAAATTATTATTCGTATATAAATCTTAAGCTTAGTTTTGTTTGCTGCACATAGAGATTCCTTGTGATCAAATTGGTCTTCAAGTTGTAGTGTTTGTCGATTTCTATTGGACGGTTTCATATATGTTCAGGATACTTTCAGAAATTCCCTACTTGTTAATACATCACATGCAATATTTAGGCCCTAGATAAAAGCTTGCCACATGTTGATCTTATCTGCAAGCTGTTCAAATAAGGGAAATATTTCTTAGTATGTTGTTCCTCGTGTTCTGTATTTACCTTCATTTATAGACAATTTTTTGTGTTGGATCTGAGTATCAAAGGGCATGGTTCTTGATAGAGTTTCATGAAACTATGGTAAATGCGCATTGTTTTGTTGTAGTCTTGTTCATGGCCTCTTATGCTTAATATTCAGGGCATCTGTGGACAATAAAGTTTTGAAATTGCTTTCTGGATCACACTACCTTCCACATCCTGACAAAGAGGAAAGAGGTGGAGAAGATGCTCACTTTATCCTTACAGATGAACAAGCTGTTGGGGTTGCTGATGGAGTTGGAGGGTGGGCGGAAGTGGGCATTAATGCAGGAGATTATGCTAGAGAACTCATGGCAAATGCTGTTGTTGCCATTCAAGGGGAGCATCAAAATTCAATTGATCCCATTAAGGTGTTGGAGAAGGCCTACTTGAGTACAAAGTCACAAGGATCCTCTACTGCTTGTATATTAGCCCTTTCAGATAAGGTAACAGCAAAATCCCAAGGATCCTCCATTGGTTGTTTTGATTTGTTATATAATCCTACATATCTTTTTGTTGTAAATGTCCTGCATCTTTTTTGCATAAAATTGTTTGTAGATTGGCATCTCTGAGATTCTTCTAAAGCAAAAGTTGCTTGCTGTTAGATTTATTGATATAGTCCCATTTACTTCTTCATGGTTCCAAGTAGGTTTGCCTTTATACCTGAGTATCTGTGTTTACATTCTTTTTCATTTCCAGGGACTGCATGCAGCGAATCTGGGCGATAGTGGGTTCGTTGTAATAAGAGGCGGTCATACACTATTCAAGTCCCCTATTCAGCAGCATGGCTTCAATTGTTGTTTTCAGCTTCAAAGTGGTGATGGTGCTGATCTTCCAAGTTCTGCTCAGGTAATGGAAGCATATATTATTTGCCTTTTGATTCATTGCATTAGACTTGCAGCTCTACTTGTACACTTGATATGGCAAGGGAGTAATTTTTACCCATTTGGGAAGCATGTATGCAGACCTTCACCATTAATGTGGCACATGGAGATGTTATAATTTCTGGTACGGATGGACTATTTGACAACTTGTATGATGGTGAATTGAGTGCACTGGTCGTTGAAGCGGTAGGAGATAATTTTGGACCTCAGACAACTGCTGAAAAAATTGCAGTATCTGCAAGGCAGCGTGCAATAGACAAAGATAAAGATACTCCTTTCTCTGATGCTGCTCAAAGAGCAGGCTATTGGTATAAAGGGGGGAAATTGGATGATATAACTGTTGTTGTTTCATATGTCACAGCTATATATTGAAGAGTTGTGTTTGCTTTAAAAGTGAATATTCATGGTGACAGGGATAGGGTGATGCTTATTACTTGCAGGAGCGGCACAAATTAGATCACAGGCTTGCAAGAAGCGTGTTGCTTGTGGACAATCTTAAAAATCCAAAAGCTTAAATTACCAGTGATTGTATAAGGTCTAGTTTAAAAGATTATTGTGATGCTTTTCGTGCTATAACCCTCCTAGTTTGTCATCCTGTTCACTGTTCTCCTTTTTCACTTGCAAGAAAGGCAAGTCCTATAGGAGCATTGCCATGCAAATGTAGATTATCTCTTTCAAGTATTTTCTTGCTTACCAAATCCTTAATTTCTCTACTTTTCAAAGGTGTGCAGTAATGGAGATTGGGTACATTGTAGAGCCATGCAGGTCACCCTTCAAAAAAATTCAGATTTCCTCAGTTCAACATTTTTGTTACATTTTTTGAAACTGAGCTGTATCCATGTAACTCCTTTTACCCTTCATCTGGATGCTGACTATCTATAGAATTATCGTACAGTCAGACATGTGCTGACTTAAACAATTTAATAAACATTTCTCCACAACTGAAGTATACCATGTTTTTTTTTTTTAAAATAGTCCAGAGAAAGTGTATGCTTAACATGTTTTAACAATTAAAATAGTTGTCTCAATACTTGGTTCCCTTTTTAATTATGTTTTGTCACCCCACCAGGTATTCATTATTTAGGAGAATCCCATAAATTTTGATAATCTTTCGAGGATTTATTATATGTTAAATGTATCTAAGATAGCATAGCTCAAGACTACAGAGGTGGGATGCATAGAATGGCAACGAACAATAATGAAGAATGTTGTGGAACGTAACACTTTCAAGTGGTTTTAGAGTAGATAGATGGTAGAAGGATCTGCTTACCAAATCTACTGAGTTAATAATAGACGAGGCCCAAAAAATAACAATCTTGAAGTATGGACCTTACTAATAAAAGATTTTTTTTTTCATTGCTATCATAGTGAACCTCATAATAAATCTCCTGCATATAATATTTAGGCTCATGTAACACATTATGACTCGTGTACGACCCTCTTGATTATTCATTTACAAATGTACGTAATTAGCATGGACTTGGAATGGAAAGTGAATAGTGTGGACGTTCAAATTTGGCTTCGACAAAAGCTATTGAATGATTATTTTAGTCTTAACACCCTCTATATCTACTATATTCTTGCCAATCAAATCTCGTACCTTAGGGCCCGTTTGGACGCAGGCATATCGGCCGATATACCGGAATATCGAATTCCGAATACGGTCTCCATTGTTTGTGTGCGACATCGAAAGATGGAATTGGAATTTCGGAATTCCAATTTTGCCCAAAAAATGAGCATACCATCTTCCACTTGAAAAGGTGGAATTAGAATTTGACCTCTAATTCCACCTTTCGAATGCCAATTTTTTGTACTGTCGGGTCCGGTTTCGGCCGTTTATAACTTTTGACGTCCGAAAATTTATGCCTGCGTCCCTCGTCTGTTCTGTTTTTGTGTCCTTCGGAAGCGCAGGGGTTTTGCTAAAGGCACCTCCAAATTGACTGATTTTCGCTTTAAAGGACGGCTCCTGACTGAATAATTTCCGGCGGAAAGTGAGTTTCATTTAAAGTTTCTGCGCGGTGGCTTTCATCTTCAGAAATCTAACGAATTCGGCTTCAACTAGCGCTGAGAATTATTTTTGTCGAGTTTTGTCGCGTGGAATTGAATATTATTTGCAAATTTAAGGTGTGCCGCCTTCTCCTGAAAAATCCGACGGATTTGGTTTCAATTATCACCATCAAAGTTAGATTAGCCTCAAGTTCATATTCTTTGTTGGAAGGTAGTCCATTGTTTAA
>MU224070.1:2127485-2148502 GCA_018584345.1 Thuja plicata
ATTAAGAGGAAGAATTTCTTTTTCAGGGGTATATGAGCCTGCGATGCTTGTCCATTCAGAGTCAGAGTTCCTTGAATTCAAAGAGGATATCGATAGGAAACCAAGAAGTGGAAGTGGAGGAAATACTTGGTGCAGTGTGCATAACCTCTCGTATTTATATAATTTATCTTTTGATTTATTTTAAAAAACTTAAATTTTTTGGTACATTATCTCCTATTACAAAGAAAGAAAGCATTATACGCTTGTTAATATTATGAGAATAAAGCCTCACGCCCTTAGATCTATCATTATATTCATAGATGTAATTGTTGGAGACTTGAGTTAAATAATCAAGAAAAGTGGATGATTAAAGATTTTTTATATGGCTTTCTTGATCTTTAAGACAAATTCAAATATAAAAATATTTGTTGTAGCCCTTAAACAAATCTCTCTCTCTCTCTCTCTCTCTCTCTCTCTCTCTCTCTCTCTCTATATATATATATATATATATATATATATATATATATATATTTGTGTGTGTGTGTGTGCACATTAAATTTGAAAATAAAATATATATTTTTTGGAAAGAGGCAAAAAGTATATTTTTATCATTGTTTTACTTATTTTTGATTTTTTGTGCCTACTATATTTTTTTAAAATATTAATCAACAATAAAATAAGGGTGTTGTCCCTAATAAAACTACAACCTGAGGGCGTAAAATCTACAAACCAAAATGACCATTTACATCAAGGTTGAGAACATACCATTAACAACACACTAGCAACACAACTAGTAACCCACATCAAGAGTTGGTAGACAACTCACCCACAACATGTGGAGGAGAATAAGAGACTAGAGGCTAATTTTTCTTCACTGCAAGGCAACCATCCAGGCGATACTATCACTAAGGTCGCCACCCCAAGGGGAGGGGGTGATGGAACCCTCTCTATGAGACTGTTAGTATAAGGAGAAGAGTGTTGACAATCCTACACATCATTAGCCAAAGGTTGGAGAAGACCTGGAATAGTAGTCAAAGGAGTGTCCACGCAACCAAAGGGGGTTGCACCAACATCAAGAGGTAAGGTCAGGTCCACCAAGTTCGAGGAGGAAAAATGAGTAGCATGAGCATCACCCTAAGATGAGTCATCCTAAACTTGTGAAGTGTCATCAAAGGAAGAATTAGAGGCCATGATGGTCAAATGAAAATCATTAGCACCCTTCCACCAAGTGGCAACACCTTTACAGCGTGAGAGAGAACAACTTGTAGCCGGAAGATTTTTTAGTGTTCAAATGTCATATTTTTATTTGAGAGTAGGTATTCATTTTGTACTTTGTTTGATATGAGTTACTCTTTAGTGGATAAGACCCAGTCCTCCTATTTTTAATTCTTTATTCCAGATAAATATTATAGCTAGAACCTTGAAACTTAGTTCAAACTATTTGAGTAGTCAAGTAGAACCCCCCCCCCCCCCCCCAAATCCTAGATCAAATCTAGCAATGAGACGACTAAATTGGTTCCAACTAGCCATTTTCCGCTACCTTAAGCGTGAAGTATTTAATTTGCATGCTATATTGTTGTATAAAAGAAAAAATTCCTAATTTCTTTTAAAGATCCATAAATTCATTACATTGGTGTATCACAAGCATTATCTAAATTAGAACACTAGCATTTGCAGATATCAAGGACATACACGGGCATTTATATTCCACTTTGATGTGTTTCCAAAATTTTGCAAATCGTTAAAATTATCAAAGAGTCTTGCTAAAGGCACAAGGTAGGAAGGTAGCTAGCTGACTTTCCTTCCCTAACACAACAAGTTCTAACAAAGCTTTTAGTGACGCCATTTTTAGATTGAAAGAGATGTACACAAATTTAAATACTTGAAGTGTGAAGTACAAGGGTACATTGTCAAGTTTAAACTACATAAGTAAGATCAAAGCCACAAGTGTGAAGATTAGGATTGCAAGTGCAAGATTAAACTAGAATATAGTGAAAATCAATTTCTAATTTCTCAAGGTTGATAGTCATAGATTTCATAGTTAAAGATACAATTGGATTACAAAGTACTTGTCGCAACACATAATCTAAATTTTTCATCTATATAGTTATGTAAATCTCTAATGCTGGTGGGAAGAAGGAATAGGGTGTTGGATCACTAGCTTATGTAAACTAGGAACTAAGCCTATTTCCTTCTTCTTGATTATATTATAGAGAGTGGATCCAATTGGCTCAAACTCAAATATGATTTAAAAATATTGGGGATAAGGTAGATCCAATAGTCCTTTCTTGAGTTGAAAATGATTATGCAAGGTATGCGAGATAGATATAGAGCCAAATATCACAACAAACTATATAATAAATGTGCAACCAAAAGTTACAGATCTAGAAAGAAGGGACAGAAAGGAACATGTGTCTAAAATTTGGGCCAAAATTAGGAGGTCAATGTTGCTTGGGGTACCCTTGACCCAAGAAGGATGGATGCAAATGTAAATTATGTTTTTGTTTATAGTGTTACTCGAAACCTTCTCCGAAAGTTACGTTAGAAAAGCGCAGGTCAATATCCGGCGGAGTGACATCAACCCTAGGTTTTAGATCTATAAAATCTCAATTTGCAGGTCTCTATCTACTTAGTCTGATTTCAAGTGCATATCTTTTGATTTTCTCAAATCCTGGTTTTGAAATTAACCTTGAAATTGAATTGAAATGTAATTTTATTGAAAGAATCCTTTATTAGAGCTTGAATGAAATATTATACCTTCAATGAGTCTCCTTTATATTCAATTCTTCATGAAAAGGTTGATGTTGACTTGTAGAGTTGACTTCATAATAGGTTGAACATGGATGCCATCTTGAATGCATGAGATCTAAACTTTACTTCTAGCTTCAATGCCTTGATGATGTTTGATTTCTTGCTCAAATGATGCCTTGATTGAGGAGATAATTTCTTGATGTCTTGATGATTTATGTCTCAAATGAGGATGTTAGACTTGATTTTATACCTCTCCTCATGAAACATATTTGAATTTTTGAAGCATGTTGACACGAAGGAGAAGTTCTCGCCCTCACAATCTGACCATTGGAGGATCCGAGATTGGGGCCTTTTTGGAAGGCTAAGAGCATTCCAAGAGACCTCGACGTAGGTCAAGGGAAACCTAGGCACCATTGAATAGCCAATTAGAGTTGATTCAAGGACCAATGAACAATGAGTTGCTAAAGTTTCCATATTTGAGCTGATTCAAGTAGAATCAAACATGATTAAGCATGAAAGACCATAAATGCTAAAATGAGGCTTAAGTAAGAATACAATTGAACAGGGATACAATTACGATGCTACAACATCTATTCCTCTTTAAGAACTCAATATTTACTTGTTTATGCATTTTAATACTATTTTTATACTCAACTCTTGTATCTAAGTCAACATTGCGTTGATCATTTACTAAATTTAGTAGGCTAGATAAGTTTTGAGAATAAATGTGATTTATTTTCATTTTGGTTAATCACATTTGATCTTCTACTTCCTAGAGTTTTTACTCTAGGTTTTTTCTTTCTATCTTATTGTTTCATAAATGATATTTCTAATTTATTTAAACTTTCATTTCATATCTAATTGGAATTGTCTAGGATTTGGTACATCCTTGTAATATTTTTTCTTTACTAATTCTTCATCATGGATGTCTTTTTAAACCCTCTCACCTCATTTCTTTTCTACCTTTACAAATATGTTTTTATATGCATGTGGTACACATCTAGAGATGACATTTTATATGATGATGTTCATTAACTATTAATGATGTTGTTACACTTAGTGTTGACATTCTTTCTACATCCCATGATAATCATATATCCTTATTTTTACACTTTTTTGACATCTTATTTTATGAGGAGCTTAAATATATGAGAAGGTGAATGTTGGAAGGACAAAAAGGAATGAAAGAAGCTAACAATGATGAAGTTATAGATGAAGAGGAAGAATAAATGACCATATTGCAATGGCATAAGAAACCTAGATTTGATAGTGTACTTGATGTTGTGCACTGAGGTATAAGTAACTAAAGTGACAATGTGCCAAGTATGTGATCAAAAAGGTTAAATGAAAACATATTCCATATAGCACCATGATATGGAAGACCATTATGCCTCATGAAAATATGATACTAAGACCATGATAGATGAAAACAATGGTAAATTAACAAGAAACAACCATTCATGCACATAAAACCAAGAGAAAAAAGGACCATAATCAAAGTCAATTTGAAAATTGATTGATTGATTGACTACTGATGATGAGAATAACAAAGTTAACAATAAGAACAATGCATGCCCCAAGAATTGTGTTTCTCATGATAAGAACACCTAGATTAGGATGGATACATCCCTATGATGATAAATGTATTCGAGTGGATCAAGGGATTATCAACTAATTTGGGTCAAAGTTGATGGGCAAATTTGGATGATGAGTTATATTGCAAGATTGAATTGCATATTAGGATTTATTATATTGGATGGATGGAGGAGGATAAATGAATTAAATAAGATATGATTGCATAAAGGATATGATGGTGACTGACTGACCTCTCTAAGAGTGTTGTATATTGGTGTAGAAAATTCAATGCATTATTAAGGAAACTAATCCTTCATTAAGTAATCCAATGTACTAAAGAGGATCATTAAATTATCAACCAGAGAAGTGTAAACTTGCGACGCGTCTGCACTATATGTGCACTATAGGAGACTCCAAGATAATATATCAGTTTCATAAAGGAAATGAAACTAAAATCAATAACTTAATTGAAAAAATAAAAATGTTGGAAATGAAACTAGCTACACAGTAGTGGTTGTGGGTAAACTATGAAATTGACACAACAGTGGTTACGAGATGACTGGTTAATTGCTATAGTAGTGGTTGCATGAACAAGTCAAATATATCACAAAAAACATGTTAATCATCCCAAAGCACTTTTCATTTAATAATAACCATTTATCATAATAAATTACCATAATTTAGTATTAACTAGCCAGACATACAAATATTTGTCAATAAATCATTGATCATAGTTAATGCTTCATAAATCAAGGTAATATATGGAAATTACTGGGGAATATATTGTAAACATGGGGTAAAGTTTTATAACAAATGATATAAAGATAACAAATTATAGGTTCATCACTCCCTTAGTTGAAATCCTAGTCCTCATGCAAGGCATAGGCATTGGTTAATAATAAGACTACCAAATTAAAATCCTATGACTATCATATTATTTGTTGTTTTAGGATTTTTGTTGCCTTTTTTCTCATTGTATTTTCTGCTATAAAGGGATTGAAAATATTATTTTCATGATTTTTTGGTTATCAACATTCCATGAGCTCGGTGCATCATCTCTTTTACTATATATAGTCATTTTGCATAAACTTTCATTTTGCTATCATTATGCTTCATTCTTGTCATTGTCTTATTTCTAGTCATCTTCCTCTTGTGTGATCTCTTCATAAGACAATCTATTTCATTATTCTTTCCATTATTGATTGTTGTCCTTAAACATTTTATAATTTGAATTCTTGTTGCAATCTTACACTTTGTTGATTTGATATTACTCACCCTTTTCGTTCTCTTTGCACTTGCATCATGATGATATTCTTTTAATTGTTGTTCGCTAGGTCTCTTAGAATTATTCACCTTCATTATTTCTTTTCACTGCCCTTCAATTTTTATTCTTATTCTGGCATAATTGCCGCAAACATTTCTATATTTTGTCATTATAGATCTTGCATATATCTTTTGTCATTTTGAGACACTAATGGAAAAGAGAAGTCAATATAACAACATAATCAAATGAACTAAACAAAATCACCATAATATACAAGGTAGGTATGAAAATGTACAAGCAAGATCATCCTCCTATGGTCTATGCCAACAATACAATGTATGCATGTTCCCCCCAGCTAAAAGGTCATTTCCCCTCAAATGACAATGTATGTATGAGGGTAGAAAAAAAATCAGTTATAAAGAATATAATAATGACAATGATAATTGATAAACATATTTCAATGCATAGATAATAATATACTAAAAATGATAAGTATAATCAATAAATGGGAATCATAAATGTAGTATCATTGATGTTGTTGTGAAAGGCTTCAAACTTGGTGAAGTACAACTCCTTAAATTGTTGAATGTACATGTCCCATTGAGAGTGCTTCATATTTAACACCAATAGTTGTAGATGTCCTCATACTCGGTGTAGGTTGTCTTTTTAATCACATACCAGTTGTTGCAGGCTGATTATTCAATCGCGTAGCAGTGGCTATAGGCTGACTGTTAAATCGGATAGCAATTGTTGCATACCAACTACTAAATTAGACAACAATTGTTGTAGAAAACTTGCAGAAAAACTCTATCCATCCAATGAATTTTAATACAATTGTGTGTGTCCATTTACAGTTAAATAAAATCTAATTCTAGACCAACTAGATAACACCATTGAATAGGCATTCTTGAGATCATGAAGATCCAACTACCTCATGTGAACTTTTCAACAACATATGCAAAGACTCTCTTCCAAACTTGAAGACTTAACTTGTTCACAACCTTGAAAGATAAATTAATTTAAATATGAGAAACCAACCAGATGTGAACACCTTTGAAATAGTCATCTAAACTATAAATAAGTTGGGAAAAAAATTCCCTAGACAACTCTTACCTAATTGTGCTTCAACAAAACAAAAGAAAAAACATCTAATACAATTTGTAACACCAATTAATAAATGAAATACCTCCCCTAACATATCCTAACTCACACTAACTAGTAAATAACACTTTCTCAAACAAAAGAATTGATTGGTTTTGTGAAATAGCTACCTCTCCTCAACAATTTACAATGCTTCACATGCTTATGAGCAACCAAAAATAGTTGCAACATCAGTAGAAAATTAATGAATAGCTGAATTACTTTTTGAAATACATAAGAAAACTTATTTACCACTCCATTTTGATCATATATATTTATGCTTTGAAGTATATAAGTAGCTGAAACCATTCTTCTTTTGTTACAACTGCAAATTCAACTTCAACTCCAATTGTATCTTCATGCTTAGGTGCAAGCATAACTTGTGATGCTTTTTTTGTGTCCATTAAATATAGAGGCCTTATCGGACACCCTCACAAAATAAAAAATTTTGAACCCTCCTTGTTGATTTTTTGTTGATGGGTTGCTTCTTCACCCCCCTCTTGATTTATAAAGTCCATTTTGTATGACTAATTTGACTGAAGCATAAAAAATTATGCACTATGCTCATGTTGCTAATGTTTTTTCTCTACAAAAGATATTGGTTTAACATAAAAATTTGAGCAAAATAACTCCAATTCATCCCAAAAGTGGTCTTCTCTAATATCTTCTTCACTTTTCTGCATGAGAGGACCAAATTTCACTTTATTATAGCTCTCTTCTTGAACCTTTTTTATATTAACTTCTTCATTTTTCAAAACAAGGATGTCCACATTTTCCACCTCATTAACCAACACTTTGTCATAAATACACGAACACAATTCGTCTATGATGCTAGTGAACATGTCTTCATTGATTTCCAAACTTGTTGCAAATGATATTGGCTCTTGGTTGTTATTTTTCATAAATTCAAAATCCATTTTTTTGTTTCTAGATCTAATTGTGGTAACATTCGAAATGTCTAACAATCCAAATTGCCTTGAATGAAAAATATGCTTCTAGAAAAAAAAGAAAGTGATTCTATGAAACTTAGAGACTCTCATAGCTTGACACAATCGCCAACAATTACACCAAAAATGATTGACCTCTCTAAGGGTGTTGCACATTAGTTTAGACAAATCAATATACACACGTAATAAGACAAGTAATCCTTCATTAAGTAATCCATTGCACTTGAGAGGATCCTTAAATTATCAACCATGAAAGTGTAAACTTGTGATGGGTCTACACTATATGTGCACTATAAGAGACTCCAAGATAATCTATCAATTGCATAAAGGAAATAAAAATGAAATCTATAATTAATTGAAAAGATAAGAATGCTGGAAATGAAAATAAATATAGAGTAATGGCTGCGGGTAAACTATGAAATTGAGATAGTAGTGGCTACGAGCTAACTGGATAATTGCTACAACAGTGGCTATTGCTAGTGTAGCACTACTGAAATTAACTTTTCCACAAACAAGTGATCCCAAACAACACATTACTAATTACTACAAATCTAAACAATACTATAAACAACTATAGAGTCGTAGTACCTCAAGTGACCCTTGTTTGAGTGGCTACAATCGTAGCTACTATCATTCAATCTTAATATACAAGCTCAATTGATGAAATTGTCTTCTTATTGCAAACTGAAGGGATTACATAAACTAATATCAGACTTATTGATTGAATAAAGACACTACTAACAATAATTAGCACAAACTAGATATTCTATTTCCCAACTCAAACAAGATCCCATATTGTATACACCTAAAAAATGGTCAACAAAAATATCAATTAAATTTAATTCATTTGGGTTAATTAAAATAAAAAATTAATTAACTATGTAATTGAATTAACCATTTGATTATATAGTTCTTTAATTAATTAAATCCAACACATTTATAAATCTTACATGACTAATTTAATTATTTTAAATTAAGTCCTCCTAAAAAGTCTCACCTACCACTACATGACAAAAATCAATTAAACCAATGGGAGATGAGAACCAAATGCACATGGATCACCAAAAGGCTTTGCAATCTTGACCTTTTAATCTCAAAAGGGAATCTTGTCAACTCAATGAGGTCACATCATCAAACTTAACCCCAACTCATACCTTGACCATGGTTAATTAAACTTACCCCCTACACCTTGGGAAATCCTATAAATAGGATGCATAATTAGAGTAAAAGGACCCACCTTCATGTAGAGTAATTGCATAATGTTGGTTTGGATGTCCTATTCCATCAAAGCATAGGCACAATGTTGGTTTGCATATCATTTCTTCATTTGGGCATTGTTATAATGGAGGATTTACATAATAATGTAGTGATCTTGATAATTTAGAATAGAATTTGCATCATTTATCATGACATATTGCATCATATTGAATTCTCATTTTCTAGGTTGTCACTGGAGGATCACAAACATAGATGAGAGCATAATTCAAGTCCGTAGAACTAGAGAACCATAGAACGCTCATTATTTATTTCAATTCAATTTCTTAACTAGTTGTTATAACAAATGATATGAACATAAAAAGTTATAGGCTCGTTAGTGACTATAAAGGATTTGATAAAAAACCACTGAAAAGGGAGAACCAAGGCACAATAATAAAATGGGAGGATAGAGGAATTTCTTGGATGAAAGATAGATGGATTTAATGGATGGATGATATTAGGAGAGAAGAGGAATGCATGATGGAGCTCCACGAAATTTTTTGTAAAGGAAAAATATGCTCCATGTTAGAGGTAGTGCAATTGTGGACTAATGGTCGGAGAATATGCATGAGATGTAAGTATAATGCGTGAATAGAAGAAGAAGTGAGGTTTTGATCATCCAAAGCATGCAAAAATACTTTTTCCCATTAGTTATAATCAAGACCAAAGGATGAAAGAGATAATGTATTTGTATAATGTGAGAGGGAGGAAATAGGATAAGGGATATTAGATGGAGGATATGATAAGATGTGATAGATAAGATAGCGTGGACGATGCATGTATATTTTGTCCCCTAACCCTATCCAGATCAAATAAAGGAATGGGGGTGGATTTGGATGAGATGGAAGGAGATATAATGAGTGGTGGAAAGTGTGGATAAGGTGAAGTAGATAGAAAACATTACGCTTATGAAGATCCTTAGCCTTGTCAAGATCAAAGGTGAAAAAGGGATGGCATGGCTTTGATAGGATGATGCATGAGATTAAGGGATATTATAGGATGCGGGATAAGGAGAGTAGGTAGGATACCATGGGTGAAGCTTGAAACCACAAATGTAAAGTGCAAGAAGGACTACACATTCATGTTTGCTATGTTTTCATCATGGGACTTTCCCAAGGAGCCACAAGAAGTGGTCTTAAAATATCGGACAAATGATTTATTTGTACTTTTTCAAATTTTGGATATTTGAAAAGGATTTCAATAAGTGAATTTGGAAGATAGTGCATATATGATAGGGAGATGGAGGATGAATCAAGCATTAAGTTCCATTGACAGTGTGTGCAATGAAAAGTGTGAATTAACAAAGGAAATGAAATAACCAAAATAAAGCACTCAAACTACAAAAATCACAACAACATCAATATTAGACATAAAAGAAGAAAAAAACCATAAAAGGTTTAACACCCCAAATGGAAAAGTTGGGGAATGTGACCTTTTTGGGGAATGTGACCTTTTTGGGGATTATGAAGGGATTTTAGAGACGCGGAAAGAAGGAATTAAATATCCCTTGGAGAGGAGAAACATGAAATAATCTCATGTGGATTCTTACATAATGTGGGTGCATTTAAGGTTGACAAGATGATGGTTGACTTTGGTGGCTAATATTTTAGATTAGGAATGTGCAAATGATTAAGGAGATTAGGCTTAATTAGTGCGAAAGTGGGATAGGTTGGGTTGAAAGCATGGGTTAGTTAGTTGAGTTGAGGTTAGGTGAGAGTTAAAGTTTGGAGTCATGTGCTCAAATACATTATATAAGATTTTTTTAATCACAAGTGGATGAAATTAGGGTTTTATGAATTAATTAAAATAAATCAATAAAAAAATTTATTTTTATCAGTAAGAGGTAGTAGCCATAATATTATATTAATATAAAATTACAGACCCTAGTTCAAAAGAGCAACAGGAGGAAAGAACCAGGTAAAGAAAACCTCATGTATTGCTCACAAAAACCACATTGCAAATGACAACCTGTTATACCAATCATGTCAAATTGAGAGATAACAGTAACAGATAGATACCTTCCCTGACAGGAATAACCCAACATTGAAAATCACTCTCTCTCATATGACATTCTTGACCCTGCAGACATATTGGATTCATAACCCAAAACTCAGCACAATACTTGAAATGGATCACAGTGAATATGCACTTTGTTAAATGAAAACATTAGCCAATGTGATATGATCTTTATTATAATGCTGAGGGCATCTCCAAACATAATCAGAACAATACTTCAACTGCAGATAAATTCTTTAATTTTGTCCATGATGCAGCCCGCGATAATCAAAATAAGACCATACGCACATAATATCATTGAAGAAAATAGGGGGATAGCATGTAGACAATGGAGGAATTCCAATATGAATTGATTTCCAAGCCGTTAGCATCCCTTCATTCTGCATAACCCCATTCTTTCCAGAATCAACACCATACCACTTTTACAATAAGCAAGAGACATGTAGCCATCTGTAAAAAACGATAGATCATATGATACGAAATGAAAATGATGCTTAAAAAAATGTCACTTGTCAGGGGCACCCAGGCCCCTGACATTTCATAAAATGATCAACTCTATTTCCCAAGAGAGGGGATCCCTCGCTTGGTATTCTTCAAGAACCTCTTAATACTTGCAATTTTTTTGGCAATAGCTTCTTCGTCTCGAAGTTCTTTCAACGATTTTATGCCCTTTCCTTTCTTTTTCCTGTCAATCTTCATTGTGCCTACTCACTTAGCATCAGATTGAGAGATGAGACTCTCCTCAATGATCTCCAAATCGTCATCATACTCCTCCAAATCCTGAGATGCTAATTCAGTCTCCCCGACAACATCAACCCCCAGGGTGCTTTCTAATGGTTGAGAGGACATGCTAATAGGCTCTGCATTACTGAGACCATCAACCTCTATAGCCGACTGTGTTTTAAGGGTCAGATCTGAAGGTTCTTGGGAGAAATATTTCTGGAGGGTGCTACCATCGTTGTCCCCAATCTCATTTGGAGCCAGCTTAATTTTCTCCCTCAATTCAAACCCATGAACATCTTTAGGTAACCATATCATTGTGTTTTTCTGGGTCAATTTACATTCTTTGGTAGAATGATTTCTTCTCCTGCAATGGAGACAAAATCATTTGTCCTCTTCAACCTCAATTTGTTGCTCCCAATAAGAGCCCCTGACCTTGAAAACCATCTTCTCTGGGATTTTCCTAACAGAAACCACCTTCAACCTGGCATAATGAAATAGGTCTCCATTTGCGATGTCCAAGTCCAGATCAACCAAGGTGCCAAGCGATCTGCCAATTTTCTCTACTGCTTCTTCAATCCAATATTCCGTTGGGAGATTATTTAACTTAATCCATACAGGTTTATCATATGGATCAGTTTTCCACGGATCAAAGTTTCGATGCCATTTCTACATGTAGAGGGGAGCAGAATTCATTGTCCACAACCCACCCTGGAGAACCTTCCGACGCTCTTCTTCGGAGGCAAAATTACCACAAAGAACTGTCTGGGTATAAATTTGATTAAAAAAGGTGTTTTCCAGAGCTCCTCTTCCCACTTGATTATATTGGATCTATCAGTCTTAATACCTACAAATCTACATATGAGACCTAGTTTTTCCATATAATCAATATCTTCCATGAATTCCTCAGTGAGATCGATCACCATCCCTTCATCTGAATATTGTTTTTGATACAAACCATGTTCGTAGGAGGTGTCATATACGCCTCTTCAGATGTTCTATCTTGAGTCCACATTTGGGGATTCGCTCCTTATTGTGCCATTCATACCTCTGAGATTCAATACTATCTCTACCCATTTCACCTTTGGGATTAGACCGTACCCGATTTGGATCCTGTCACTCTATATCCTTCTGTTCCTGCATTGATAGCAGCAAATCTCACGCTGACCGTCTGCCCCCATCATCCTTTGATCCAATGGCTTGGGCATCAGAGGCGAATTTTTCTGGAACCCTTCGTTCGTAGCTCTGCGTGGCTTCTCCATTCGCAACCCTCATTTTATTATCCATTTATAAATACATTTGTTTTGAGTTAATAGAAGGGGGATTAATTAATTAAATGTCTATGGGTTCCCATTTTCTTAATTGGACTATAGCTAATTAATTAAAATAATTTGGCGAGAAGGTTATCAATAAAAATTAAATAATCCATAATTATTTAATCAGTAATGTGAGTAAGAAGACTAAATCTAAATAAAATCGTCGATCAAATTTAGGTGTCTATAGATTGTATCTCTTAAATAAGTGTTACAAAAGGCCATGAAAATTGGAAGTATGCTCATACGCATTGCTAGACTGATGGCATGATGAAACAAGGTAAGGATTGAGAAAAATGCTTTGATAAAGGATTATGAAGGGGAATGAGTGTTGCATAATGGATAGGGTGATGCAATACTCATGGATGGTTGGATGAACATGTTGTCAAGACCGACAATGAAAAAAACCTTGAGGGGTGGTGGAGTTGTGAAAGAAAAAATAGATTCTGGTTTTTGAGATTAGGTGGAGTGGATGTGCATTATGGGATATAGAGGCCAAAAATGGATTGAGGTGTTAATGGAGGACTTAAGATAGTGGATTTTGGGACACAAGGCACAAAAATTAATTTTAAGGATGTAATTTTTTTTGATGGAGGAATCTTTTGGAGGAGTAGATTTGGATTCCAAATTTTATTTTTATTTGATGTGTTTCTTATATGAGTACTCTTGAGAGTCTACATAGAAATTTTTATTTTTTCTTTATCACCCTTTATGGTCTTTTTGGTTTAGCTTGATTATGGATTGGGTTTTTTTATTTAGAATATCTTTTTTATGAGATATTTTTTTAATGCGTAAGAATATTTTATTGATTTCCAAATGAAGGATTAAACCAACCATCTTAAATCACACATAATAAGAGATGACTTCTAAGCTACGAGTGTTAAAAACTTAATGTTGATTGATATTCTCCAGGCTTAGTATTTTTCATAGTGTGTATGGTTTAAGGAAAACTGGATTAAACTTATCCACCACCATTTGGTCCATATAATTTCTTCTCCTCCCAATACCAATCTATTGTTCACCCAAAATATGCCACTCAAATCCAATCACCATTGAATCCCATCTTCACATGTCGAATTAGATTTAAAAAAACTATCTGAATCATTCCATAGGTAAATACTTTTGCCTCTAATACACGTAACTTCCTTCCTTTCTAAGCTTCATTATCAATCTCAAATTAGTACCATAAATCCAAAATAAGGTGCTTCAACCATCACTTGGTAGAGGGATCCAACCTCATCACCAACTTTAAGAAACAAAACGCCTTTGAGATTCTAGAGTTGCACCACTCCAACTCTTACTACAAAATGACAAGGAATAACAAAGAAATCTTCCATCGGCACTCTAGGTGCTAAATTATTATAAAAAAATATTTGTGTTCCACAAACATATTCTTCATGCAAAAAATCTTGCCACCGCATACAATTTTAAAATGTAAAAAAATCAAAGGAAATGTTAAAAATGTTGATCCTTTGCTACACTATTTCAAACTTGAGCCCCACCTTAATTTTTCATATCATTTAACTCAATCTCATCTACAAATATGTTGGAAGGACTATTAAATCACCATTGACCTTAATAAAATGATTGGGAGTAACTAAGTTGGAGTTTCTATAAATTTCCAATGCTACTTGTAGCAACCACTAAAGTTTCCAACTGGGTGTTTGGCCCCTCCTTAGGGAAACGATGAATAAGGTAGAGTCTCCTTCTACCTCTACATTGTCTAAATTAAGCTCCCTACACTTTCACAACTACTAAATCAATGCTTGAAACTCTGTCAAGCATTGTTAGTCCCCTTCACTAAAGGTCTTATGATTTTGTACAAATTTTATCCTTCCCAATTCCCGATGATACTTTCAAGTGGTTACCTCATTAGGCCCCCATCAAAAATCATATTATAACACCAAAAATGATATGGAATCTACTTATCCTAAGCTCTTAGGTTCTGTAGATCTACTTCTTAGCCCATGTAATTGTAAAACCTTCACACCAAGCCACATTTTCTCATATAGACATCCCACTCAGTAAAAGAGGAGTGATGATTATTTTTCTCCTTTAATTTATTTTTTACCACTTCCACTTTCACCTTATTCAGTAGAAAAATGCCTCATATCTCCTATCTTGAAAAATTCTCCTATTCCTTTCTATCCAAATTTCCCAAATAATTATTAATGGGTTAACTTTCATAGAATTGACAACATAGTTGAGGTTTTTAGGATTGGCCAAGATTTAAACAAACTCAAAATATCATTTGAAAGAGTGCTCGGCCAACTTAGCTTTGCACACAACCATCTACAAAATTATTGAGAAAATAGGCATCCTAACAATAAACGATCCATTATTTCCTCGCTGCTTTTGCATAGACATTTGGACGAACCTTGATAATCCATATTTTTGAGCTTTTATATTATTATAATTTTGTTTTGAGGGCTCCCCAAGTGAAGGTTCATACTTTTGGTGCTCAAATATTATGCCAACATAACATCATAATATTCATTACTTCATTCTCCACTTCTCTTTCTAGCATCCTATAATCATCTTTTACATTGTATTGGCCTATCTTAGAAACATTCCATAAAATGTTATCTTCCCCTTCCCTTAGAGAAAGTATCCTATTATTAAGTACATCTTCTAGCCAAATTACATAATCCTTTGGTAAACCTAAAGAAATAAAGAATTCAAGGACCAAATGGGAACTCCATTCTTCCTTTAAATAATATCTCATGTGACCACTCCAAATCTACTTTAGAGTCACCTTTGTTGCAACCCTATCGAGAAACTGATATAGAATATCTTGACCTCCCCAAAATTATTCCCAAAATAATGTTGATCTCACACCATGAATATCCTAGTGAGGTGGTTCATGATTATAAATTTCTACTCTCATGAAGTTCCAAATTCTTGAGTCTTTAGGGGTGTTGGTGGTGGTTAAAATTCTTGATGGTTCATTTTCCTCCATATATTTTTTTTGTAATATTTTCACCCATTTGAAATGGGGCTCTTTATACATCCTCCAAACAAATTTTACTCTCAAGGCTTTGATTTTAATGTGTTGCTTTCTAATTCCCTCTCCCCTAAAAATTTTTTGCCTTGTTAACCTTATCTCGTGCCACCAAAGCTAATCCATCTTTTTCCCTATTGTATTTCCAAAATAATTTCCTCATTTTCTAATCAATTTATTGATTTTCCCTTGCTAAAAGTGAAAGAGAAAACATCAAATAAATTGGGATAGTTGCAATTACCACCTTTATCATAGTGATCCTTCTTTCCCAAGACAACCACCATCCTTCCCACAAGGACATCTATCTAGCGATCTTTTTTGTCAAAGGGTTCCATAATTTATTTGTTATTAAGCCTCTTGCCAATGGTAAACCTAAATACATCCAAGGGAGTTGCCCTTTCTTGAATCCTATCAATATGATAGTTTCTTAATCCTTCCTTTTCAACATGAAAAATGAATTTCTGATTTATCTTTCCTAACTCCTTAATCAGAGGCTTTCAAATGTAGTTGCAAAATTTATCTAAAAATATTTTATTCTTATCACTTTGTTACCCCAGAAAACATGGCATCATCAACAAATTATTGGTGGGATACGGGGGGTAAATTATTTTTTACTTTTATGTCTTTTAATCTTCTAGTTGCTACTGCCTTACCAATATTCTTGGTCAAATAATCCACCATAATGATAAAGAGAAAGGGAGATAGATATTTTATCTATCCAAGGCTATTTGAGGCTTCAAAAATCCCTTCCAAAGATTTATTGATAAGTACTAAAAACCTTGGAATGAAAATGAAATTGTAGATCCATCTTAACCTATTTTTACTAAAACCAAAAGCCTTTATAACCTTTAGGAGATATATCCAATCCACCTAATCATAGGCCTTTTTAATGTCTAATTTTATCGTCATACTTGATAATTTCATATTTTGTATCGAATGCAAGGCTTCTTGAGCTATAATTATCCCGTCTATAATGGATCTACCTAGAACAAATCTGATTTTTTCTTCTGATATGTGTCCAAAAGTATTCTTTTCAAATGATATTCCACAACATTTACAATTATTTTTTAGAAAGCATTGCAAATAGAAATTGATCTATACTCATCCAAAGAGACAACCTACTCTTTATTGGGTATAAGAGCTATAAAATTATTATTGATCTCTCTCAAAAACTTACCAAATAACCTTGAATCGTCTATGCCATCTATAACCTCTTTTACTATTATTCTCCAACATTTTTGGAAGAAAGCATATAGGAACTCATCCAATCCTAGTGCCTATCTGTCTGTAAGTGATCTATTGTCTCCTTGATCTCATATTTGGAAAATTTTCATGGAAGCATCCTATTTTGTTCATCTAATACCAACTTTGTAATATTTTGTAGAATTTTACGTTGAGCCATTAGATTTGAACCTTCCCAACTTTCAAGAAAATTTATGAAGAGATTAATTGTTGTGTCTTTGATTTCCTTCATCTCTTCTAAGACTAATCCACTTGAAACCTTAATTTTTGAAATTATGTTGATATTCTTATAAAATTTGACATTGCTATAGAAGAATTTGTAATTCATGTCCCCTTCCTTTATCTACATTTCCCTATATTTATGCCTCCAAAATATCTCTTCCTAGTTTTTCTTCATACTATCCCATTAGCTACTTCTCACACATAAACCTCTCTTGATCCATCCCCTAAATTAGAACCTCCTCATTTAGCTCCTAATAATTGTCTAGTATTATTGGGTTTCAATCATGTTTTTGAAAATCACAGTATTTCATTCTTTTATTTCTTTATCAATTTTAATTTGGAGACTACTAGAAATATCTACAATATGTATATTTGACTCTCCCCCACAATCTTTCAATTAATCCTAGGAAATCTAGATGATTCAACCACATATTTTTAAATTTAAAACAGTATATCACAGGTCTCTTATCGCCAAAAATATTGAGTTGGATTGGAAGATGATCTTTGATGACATGTAACTGATTGAATGTTTGAAGTTGTTAAGTTGATCACTGAAATGCAGAAATATAATGCAAGACATTAAATCAGTTAATGGATTGTATTGTCATTGATGTCAACTTGATATAATCTAATCGGTTATAATCAAAGTGTCAAAGACTTCAGAGAATCAGAGAGATAAATATTATGCTTTCAGTAATGCATAAAAGACAAGCATTCACTATGTGACTTCAAACATCGACGGCTAGTGGAACCCAACGGACAAAGATCACCGAAAGTAAAGTCACAGTGATGCCCGAGCAAGAACACCGACAAGCAGAATCACAAGCATAACCGACTGCCAAAATCATAGTGTAAACCGACGGAGAATCCCGAGGAGAACTGGAGTATTGACCGAAGCTATCAAAGAGTTAAAACATTGAAATTAACTTGAGTTCAGAAATGAAAAAATATCTAGCTGGCAGAGCTAAATATGGAATTAACTGGTAGTTATCATTATTTTCATCGAAAAGATAAAGCCAAAGATAAGTTAAGGATTTAAAGCTATTTTGTCCAGTTGGCAAGAAGATCTCTGTGACATAAAACATGATTTTTTCTTTAAATCTGATTGGCTAAGATTGCGGATCATGCCAAGATCAAGAAAATCAAGAACCTAACAATGGTGATATCATGTCTATAAAGAGACAACTTAATTCATTATAAATTGAGAGTGATTGAATGAAAAAGAGCATGCTGAAGAGAAACTGATGAAGAGCAACTTCATATAGTCCTGATCAATCAAGCTAAGGAAATAGCTAAAGTTTTCTGCAGACATAGAGCAATAGAGAATAGGATCACCGAGCAGAAAAAAGTGGAGCAAAGATATTAAAAGGGATATATTGATCATATTAGTTTTATGAGCTTACAATAGATCTAAAAATATGCAAGTATAAGTTGTATATGTGAACAGATCATATTGTTTCATTTTAACCATTGATTTAGAAATTCTCTTAACCAAGCGGGATTTAAAGATCCTTTCTATATTGAGATACATCCCAAGGAGTATCAAAAAGTTTATCATTAAGATAGCATGAGATGTCAGATACCTATTGGCAGGCCAAGAGAGTGTTTGATCAAGGAAGGTAGCATAGAGATGCCCGATATCAAGTGACAGACTAAACTTTTAAATCCTCTAACAAGGTCACACCTAACAGTGTGTTTGTAACCTTTAACAGGGTTGGCTCTTCACCGATCTCACTTCAGAATAATTAAAATTTTGGGTTACCATTCCCAAGTGGTTTTTCCCTTAATAGGGTTTCCACGTTAAAAATCCATGTGTCAATGTGTTTATGAGTCAGTTTACTGTTTTGCATTACACATAGCTTAACTGGATTGATCAATATACTCTAGATAATTTACTATTTTTTGGTAAATTAACAGATTGATATTCGGTAAACTTACAGAATAAGGTTTAACAAAGCATTTTGAGTAGTAGTAATTTGATAAGTATATTTGAAAGCATTCATCTTATAGGACTGAAGATAACTAGAGGCTTAATGTTGTGGTACTAAATTTTTGGGTTGATTAATTGGAATATTTTTGAGGCCACTAATTCATCCCCCCCTCCCTCTCAGTTATTACTAACAATTGGTATTAGAGCTTGTGTGCTTAGAAAGGGAGTTTAACAGGTCAAGCAAAAGATCACAAGATGAACAGACGAGATGTGCCCAAGTTGTATAAAGACAACTTTGCATCATGATTGAAGCAGAATAAAACTCCACCTATCAGGTATTGGAAATGATGTTACTCAATACCTTGATATTGAATATGTGTTACATATAGGATCTCACACTCTTGAGAAATTAAGAGTGAATCATGAGCATAATTTCATGATGATAGAACTTGCCTCATCACTATCCGATGTTGAGTTTGAAGAAGTCAAAACCTGCACCTCTGCAAAGCAAATGTGTGATAAGTTGAAGCTGGTACATGGAGGAGATGCTAATGTACTAAGAGCCAAGGCAGAAAGCCTAAGAGGGAGGTTTGATGACCTAAGGATGAAAGAAGGAGAAACTATCACTCAGTATAGCTGCAGAATCAAAGAGGTAGTCAATGAGCTATCCGAGGAGTTGGAGGTGTACTTGAAGAGGAGACAGTGGTAAGTAAAATCTTAAGAACCTTACTGCTTGTATATGCTATTAGAGTTTCTTCTATTCAAGAAATGAGAGCAGTTACAAACAATACAGTTACTCTAGATAGTCTAATTGGTAGACTGATTTCATTTGAGATGAATAACTTTGATAATAGTGTCTTACCATCTATAGAATTTGCATTCAAGTCTTCTTTAAATATAAGTAATTCAAGTCATAGACATACTATTAGAAAAGATAGTGAAAGAGATAATGAGGATCAAGGACTTGATGAGATTGAAGCACTAATGGAAAGAAGATTGCAGAGAGGAAAAGGTATATACAAAGGTAAATTACCACTTGTATGTTTTAATTGTAAAGAGGTTGGACACTTTGTTGCAAGATGTCCAAATAGAAGAAAAGATGACAGAGGTAATGACAGATCATATGAGAATAAGTTTGATAGAGGTGATAACAGAGATTACCAAAGCAACCGTCAATATGACAAAAGAGATACCTGAGACTACAAGGACAAAGGGAATAAAGCTTGTTACCTAGATGAGAACAGAGCTGATGACACTGACACCGAATCAGAAGAAGACATTGAGATAGTATTTGTAGCCATGAAGGATGATTCAAATGAAGAAGAAGAAAGGTATGTAGAAACTACACTCAAATCTAAAGTTAGTAAGAATGATGTTTGGATCATAGATAGTGGTTTCACTCACCATATGACTAGTGATAAACAAAAGTTTGAGAATTTTGAATACTAGGTGTTAATGTGTAGATTGTTCTTTGAATTACCTAGATTGTATTGGATTCTTTTAACCTTGATTGAATTGAATTGATTATGTATGGCAATTGTGATTAAGGAGAAGATAAGATGTTCCTTTTCAATTCCCAAATGCACAAATGGGAGATCCAAGTTGATCAACCCAAGAGAAGGGTTAATGCACAAATGAATCAACTATTTGGAAAGGAGAA
>MU224070.1:2153875-2181170 GCA_018584345.1 Thuja plicata
AGAGGAAGACTCAGGATCAAAGGAACCCATAAGTCTACGGCTTCTTCTAACCGGGATACTATAAGTAGGACTAGATGTGATAAAGCTCATACACCAATACAATGCCAATGAACTAACACAAAATTTTAATCTATTGAATCAAAATGTAATTTGAAAGAAAATGCAAGATCTAGCATAAACAATGTAAATCTAACACCAAAAAGAAAGAGTTGTCTATCGCGGGTTCACCAAAATGTAAGATAAGAAAATGGAATGTTACCAAAATGTAACAGATAAGGTATAGAAATGATTGATTTGATTTATAGATTGTTTGTGAATTGATTATCTTGAAATGTAAGGTGTTAATGTGTAGATTGTTCTTTGAATTACCTAGATTGTATTGGATTCTTTTAACCTTGATTGAATTGAATTGATTATGTATGGCGATTGTGATTAAGGAGAAGATAAGATGTTCCTTTTCAATTCCCAAATGCACAAATGGGAGATCCAAGTTGATCAACCCAAGAGAAGGGTTAATGCACAAATGAATCAACTATTTGGAAAGGAGAATAACAAAGGAGATACCTTAAAGTCTGTAATTTATATGTATAGAAATGATATCTGACTGTAATTGAAAAGATCTGAGAAATGCGCTAACCTTGAAATATTGCAGATCAAAGAATGCTATTTTCTAAGGTCTGTAGACTGTTTCTGGAAAAATTGACAGTTGATACCGAACTGAAACGCAGAGACAAAGAAAACCCAGAAATCATTTTCCGTTCTGATGTCATCTTATGAAAAAGGTCAACCTTGACCCACAAATGTCAACCCTGACCCAATAATGTCGACCCTGACCTGCACAGATCTGAAAGTGACTTTGTTTGCGGATCCTGAAAGTTTACCGAAAAGGGTATCCAGATCTGGGTTCAAATCCACTATTCTGTACCTATACCTGCAAGAAAAAGGAGATTGTTTTGTTGTGGGGGAAGGGTTTTCCTTGGTCAAACCCCAATTTTGGAATTAACCTCAAATATATGTAATTGAAATTGTAGAAATGGACAAAGAAAATGCATAAATTCACCTTGCTTGAAAAAGTCCTTGTGGAGGATTCGAATCCTTGAATCCACAAGTATGCTTCAAATGTAGAATGTAGAAAGGTAGGATGTATTCAATCTCTTGCTTGTAGATCTCCAAAACCAAGTCTTGAATGGGTTCTTGAATTGGGAAAAGGCTTGGAAGAAGATGGATGGAGCGATCACCAAAAGGGCACCTTGTAGCTTCAATCCTTCAATGGCCTCCAATGGATCTCCTTCATGAAAATGGATGCTTGAATGGATGAATGCTTGCTTGAAATCTTTCTTGATTGCTTTCTTGAACTTCACTTGATGATGCTTGATCTCAATTAGGAATGCTTGATGCTTGATTAGAAGACTTAGCTCACTTGATGATGGTTAGAGAAAATGAGAGAGAAAGCTTCCCTTTTATATGAAATTAGGGCACAATCTTCCAAGGAGGCCTACATAGGAGAATTAAATCCCATTAAATCCTTTATGCCTAGGACAGGACCTATATTAAATATAATTTTAGAATCAACGCTTCGGAACCTGAAACAGCCAACCCGAGAGCGGGAAATACTTTTTGCAAAGGCCGACCTAAAACTGTAAGACCCCAGGATCTGAACCCTGGGTCAAGGTTGAGGTCGACCCTGACCTAGGTCAGGGTCAAGGTCGACATTGACCTAAAATGTTGACCTTGACCCTGAAGCCCAGAATCACCAGTCTGCCATCCAGAATGCAAAAATCAGGCCAAACAGGAGTGGAAAGAGGAACAAAACAGGGAGGAAGCCATGTCAAGATCAGGAACCCATTCAAGGTGCTTGTCATGATCCCAAACCACTTACTTAAAAGGATAAACATGTATACAATGGAAGTACTTCCATTTTCTGACTATACACATATAAAAGGAGTTTTTCTCCTCTCATTTTCTCTAAGTCATGTGAAGCATTGATTCTAACCGACAAGGTCCATCAACTAAGTAAAATCAAGAAATAAGTCATCAATCAAAAAGTTAAAGAATCCATTTGTTCTACATGTTTTCAAGCTCCCAAGCATTCAAGTTCTCCATTTAAGATCAAGGATTCAAGTTTTCAAGCCTTTGAAGGGATTTGGTTCAAGAATTCAAGATTCATCATTCAAACCCTAGATCTAGCCACCATGGTGGTGTGATCTTCCTTCAAGATCCTTTGTGCATCTTCAAAACTCATTCATTCTCCCTTCAAAGTGGATTCCAAGCATACAATCATGGAGGTTTATGGTTTCTAATTGAGTCCAAGTTTTCATATTTACATACTTGTTTTTACATTCAAAATACAATTGCATATCTATTTGAATATCATAGCTTCATTATTATATTTACTTCTACTACTTGCTAGCATTATTTATTTCAATTATTGATTTCAAGGTTAATTCCTAAATCGGGGTTTGACTAAGGCAAACCCCTCCCCCCAACAAACAAACCCCTTTTTTCTCGCAGGAACAGGTTCAGAACAACAAATCAGGATGGAGAATCGGATACCCTTTTTGGCAAACTTCTAGGATCCAAAAATAGAATTTCAGTTTGAGACTTTTTTAGGTCGATTGTGACATAGGGTGCAATCGGAAATACTGACAAATAATGACACTGACTTGAGGGTGCAAATCAGAATTGTCTCAAAATGGAAAAATATTTCTGGGTTTTGTCCATCTCTGCATTTCTATTCTAGATCTGGTCTCAGATTTTCTAGAAACTTAACACGGGCTTTAAAAAATAGCATTCTTTGATCTGCAATATTTCAAGGTTAGTGCATTTCTCCTATTTAATTCAATTAAGGTTTTCAATCTATCTAAATCTATTCTACATTCAAATTAATCAAATCAATCAAATCCGGGTACTTAAGATCTTCCTTCCTTATTCTTGTTTCTAAATTATTGATTCATTTATGCATTGATCATTTCTTTTGGGTTAATCAACTTCGATTTTTCATTCACCTATTCAAGGATAGAAGGAGAGCATCTTATTTACCCCCATAACAATAATAAACTCACAATATTCAAATGTAAGGGATTTTATGTTAATGAAAACACCACCAAACCTAAATTCATTCATTATATCCTTTACACTATGGTGGATATAAACAAGGCTATAAAGATTTAGGGCTCGGTATCAATGAATAAGGCATTAAAAACCTGATTCATTCATCTCCTAAACAAGATATGCATGGTATAGGTTTTCCACCTCCTCCAACCAGGGTGTTTAACCTTAACCTTCATCCTCCTCTTCATGTTCTTCTTCCCACACCTTCTTTACATCACCCTAATACTCCTCAAGATGTGGCTAAGAAAGTGTATGTCCAATTAATGAATTCTAAGAAGGGAATCTTCAAGCCTATTCCGAAAAATGCTCTCTCTAAATATAAATGTCCTTTTCATTATAGTAATAAACATTTACTTGTTAATTGTGTGCATTTCAAGTTATATGTTAGAGAAAGAGTTTCTTTGGGAATTATATCTCATTCTTGTGCAGTATTACAATTTCTTCATAATTTTGATATAGGGCATTCCCCTCATTCTTATACAAGTTAGATCATGTTTCTCTTCTTGTTCTTAACTGGAGGGCAAGAGGTATTTTATTCCAGTCTTCTAGGATCCTTTTTTTCTCTTAGCATGTATTTTGTTTTGAATTTAATTGGTTATTCTTTCTATATTCTATCCCTATAAATTTTTATCATCATTCATGATATCTTTTCTAGGACATTTTTTTTGTAAAGATATCTCTTTGATACAATATCTCTTGATATAATTTGATATTTCCCTTTCTTTCATCCCTGGGGGGCAAGGTATTTTCCTTCTTCCTCTATCTAAGGATCTACTTTCCTTAGCTTAGTGGCATTTGTTTATCATATAACATTATTTCCTTGTAAAGATGTATTTTTTAAACTATGGATGCCCTCTTATATGAGAGGTGATAGTCCTAGGTCATCACCTCTTCTTTATTTTGTAAACTATGCTTTTGATAAACTCTTGCCCTTGCTTTGGTTAGAGTTTGACTCCTTCATTCTGAGATTCCTCTTCCTCTTCATCACAGGGGGCTTGATGATTGAATCTTTGGTCCCTCTTTCTTTTGAAGATGATATTTTATCCTAAGCACTCCTCTATGGTGGGGGTCTTGATGATAAGATATCTTCCTCTTTGAGGATCCTTTTTCCATATGCGATATATCCATTTCACGATTATCTATACTCTTGGAGGTAAGGGTCAATACTCTTTGCTAAGGATATAGTGTATATTGTTGTTAAGTTGGATATCTCCTTACTTTGTGAAGTAGGTATTCTCTTTTCTCTTCCTTATCCTGCCTAGTGGGTAGTCATGATAAGGAGGGGAGCATATATAGGG
The DNA here is from genome assembly GCA_018584345.1 of Thuja plicata. Taxonomy (NCBI): domain Eukaryota; kingdom Viridiplantae; phylum Streptophyta; class Pinopsida; order Cupressales; family Cupressaceae; genus Thuja; species Thuja plicata. Next base: position 2,158,285 of record MU224070.1, read on the forward strand.
TCTCCCTTGTACTATATTTTACATTTACATTTTACAAACATGCTAAATCCTCAGAGGGTAACACACATAAGTTGCTAAATCCTGAAGAGACACGCATCTTTATTTTTAATTTTTGCTAAATCTTTGGAAGGTAACGCACATAAGTTCCTAAATCTTGAAGAGATACACATTTTATATTTTTTTTTTCAATATGCTAAATCCTTGGAAGGTAACGCACATAAGTTGCTAAATCCTGAAAAGACACGCATTTTACATTTTTCCATAGTGATACAAGAATGTGGATCTATGGATATTTTAAAAGTCGTCAGAAGATGCATTACAATTACAAAGCACAGTTTATGGGTAAACCTATTGGGCTCTCCCTCCTTGGTGATTCATGGTAAGGTAGGCATCTTACTAGGTGAGGTAATAACTATCTCTTTTCTCTCTTTTTCGCTTTCATGCTAGTAGGATTAGATCATGAAGCTATGTTATCTATAGTGTTGCTCTTGTCTTGCTTATGTAATCATGTATGTTTCTATGATTGATTGCTCTTTATTTTTCATATCTTTATGCATGTATGTTGAGTTATAATCCTTGGTCTAGGGACTTATGTCCTTGACTTAGTGATGTACTACCTCATTGCGATCCACCAGAGTCTTTCTTCTAAACTTTACCGCAAGCATGTTCGATTTCCATACTTTCGCTAAAGTGGGGGCTTAATGTATCGTCTTAAAATATAATCACTTCCATTTTAAGAACATTTAGCCCTCCTTGGGGGATTTTTTTGACCACCATCATATTTTCCCCTCATTTCTACATCCTCTCTTACTTTTGTGTCTGTTTAGGACCCTAATTGGGCCTCTCCGGGCACCTCCCATCCCATCTAGCATATTTTCTAGGGGTCCTGACCCCCTGGGTCAAGGTCAACCTCAACCTTGACCTAGGTCAAGGACAACCTCAACCTTTACCTAGGTCAAGGATGACCTTGACCTTGACCTGGGTCCCCCTTTCAAATTTGGAAGCTTGTCAGTTGTCGGAGATCATCAAAAATTCATTTCCTGCTTCCGGGTCGACTGTTTTGGGTTCCAAAGTGGCAAATCTTAAATTATATTTAATATATGTCATCTTTTAGGGTCATGGGTCCAATTACAATTTAATTCTCCTGTCGGCCTCTCTAGAAGATTGTGCCCTAATTTCATATAAAAGGAAGTTTTCTCCTCTCATTTTCTCTAAGTCATGTGAAGCATTGATTCTAACCGACAAGGTCCATCAACTAAGTAAAATCAAGCAAGAAGTCATCAAGAAAAAAGTTCAAGCATCCATTTGTTCTACATTTTTTAAATCTCCCAAGCATTCAAGTTCTCCATTGAAGATCAAGGATTCAAGTTTTCAAGCCTTTGAAGGGATTTGGTTCAAGCATTCAAGATTCATCATTCAAAACCTAGATCTAGCCATCATGGTGGTGTGATCTTCCTTCAAGATCCTTTGTGCATCTTCAAGACTCATTCATTCTCCCTTCAAAGTGGATTCCAAGCATACAATCGTGGAGGTTTATGTTTTCTAATTGAGTCCAAGTTTTCATATTTACATACTTGTTTATATTCAAAATACAATTGCATATCTATTTGAATATCATAGCTTCATTATTAGATTTACTTCTACTACTTGCTAGCATTCTTTATTTAAATTATTGATTTCAAGGTTTGTTCCTAAATCGGGGTTTGACTAAGGAAAACCCTTCCCCCCAAAAAACAAACCCCTTTTTTCTTTTAGGAACAGGTTCGGAACAGCAAATTAGGACAGAGATTCGGATACCCTTTTTGGCAAACTTCCAGGATCCAAAAATAGAATTTCAGTTTGAGACTTTTTAGGTCGATTGTGACCTAGGGTGTAATCAAAAATACTGACAAATGGTGACATTAACTTAAGGGTGCAAATTGGAACTGTCTCATAATGGAAAAATATTTCTGGGTTTTTTCGTCTGTGCGTTTCTATTCCAAATCTAGTCTCGAATTTTCTAGAAACTCAACACAAGCTTCAGAAAATAGCATTCTTTGATATGTAATATTTCAAGGTTAGTGCATTTCTCCTATTTAGTTCAATTAAGGTTTTCAATCTATCTAAATCTATTCTACATTCAAATTAATCAAATCAATCAAATATGGGTACTTAAGATCTTCCCTCCTTATTCTTGTTTCTAAATGATTGATTCATTTATGCATTGATCCTTTCTTTTGGGTTAATCAACTTGGATCTTTCATTCGCCTATTCAAGGATAGAAGGAGAGCATCTTATTTACCCCCATAACAATAATAAACACACAATATTCAAATGTAAGGGATTTTATGTTAATGAACACACCACCAAACCTAAATTCATTCATTTTATCATTTACAAGATGTTGATTGGGATGGAAACATTGATGACCGAAAGAGCACAACTAGAGGAGCATTCTTCATGGGTGAAAAACTTGTCACATGGATCAGCAAGAAGCAAGGATGCATCTCTCAGTCTACTGCAGAAGCAGAGTTTGTGGCTACTGCTGCAAATTGCTCAAATATTGCATGGATCAAGCAATTGTTGGAAGGTATGAATATGAAGATTCTTGAACCAGTAATTATCTACTGTGATAACACCAATGCAATTAACATTTCTAAGAATCCAGTCATGCATGCTAAGACTAAGCATATTGCTATCAAGTATGACTATCTGAAAGAACAAGTGCAAGCAAAGGAGGTGATACTAGAATATGTTCAAATAAAGGAACAATTAGTTGATATATTCACCAAGCCATTACCGAAGGATACATTTGAGTACTTGAGACAGAGACTAGGGGTCCAACCCTTGTCTATCAGTCAGTAAGTTGACTAGAAGGTTACATCAGCCTACACATAATCTGAAGATCATTCATGTTGATGCAAACACCAAGATGGACAACAACAGATACATATGTACACAGTAAGGTACAAGTATGCACCGAATACCAGTGACATTGTATTACTGATGGATAGGGAAATTCAAGGAATATATTATATAAAGGGATGGAACATGATATAGATGATTTTTTTTTGGCATTGATGTCAAAGGGAGAGATTATCTCATTATCAAAAGGGAAAGATTATCTCATTATCATCAGAATGAGAGATTTGAGAGAGATTATCTCATTGATCAGAAAAGATTATATCATTATCCATGATAAAAAGTTCCTGAGAATCAGAAGGAAGAGTTAATCAATAGTCAAAGGGAGAGAAATTGATTACATATGAAATATCCATCTAAAAGAGAGAAGTAACAAAGGGAGAGAGTTCATACAAAGAGAAAGATTGTTGTCAAAGGAAAAAGAGATTATCAAGAAGAGGAATAGTCAATGCAGAGCACATATCAGAATAGAGATATCAGATGATACATCTATCCAGTGAAGAGATTAAACATTGAAGACAACCATTCTACAAGAAACAAATCAAATCTATTTGAGCTTACCGAAAGCCAGACATTTGTAATAGTTACATTAGGAAAGCTTGATGAAACTGTTATATTTCATATTGTATTAGTGATAGTATAGTATGATAATGTAGTATGTTGTCGTCAATGCCAAAGGGAGAGATTGATGACATGTAACTGATTGAATGTTAGAAGTTGTTAAGTTGATCACCGAAATGCAGAAAGATAATGCAAGACATTAAATCAGTTAATGGATTGTATTGTCATTGATGTCAACTTGATATAATCTAATCCATTATAATCAAAGTGTCAAATACTTCAGAGAATCAGAGAGATAAAGATTATGCTTTCAGTAATGCCTAAAAGACAAGCATTCACTATATGACTTCAAACATCGACGGCTAGTGGAACCCGACGGACAAAGATCACCGAAAGTAAAGTCACCGTGATGCCCGAGAAAGAACACTGACAAACATTACCGACGAGCAGAATCACAAGCATAACCGACGGCCAGAATCATAGTGTAAACCGACATAGAAGCTCGAGGAGAACTGGAGTGTTTACTAAAGCTATCAAAGAGTTAAAACACCAAAAATAACTTGAGTTCAGAAATGACAAAATATCTAGCTGGCAGAGCTAAATATGGACTTAACTGGTAGTTATCATTGTTTTTATCAACAAGATAAAGCCAGAGATAAGTTAAGGATTTAAAGTTATTTTTTCTAGTTGGCAAGAAGATCTCTGCGAGATAAAATAAGATTTTTTCTTTAAATCTGATTGGCTAAGATTGCGGATCACACCAAGATCAAGAAAATCAAGAACCTAACAACGGTGATATCATGTCTATAAAGAGACAACTTAATTCATTATGACATAAGGGTGATTGAATGAAAAAGAGCATGTTAAAGAGCAACTTCATACAGTCCTGATCAATCAAGCTGAGGAAAGAGCTAAAGTTTTTTGCGGACACCGAGCAACAGAGCATAGCATCACCGAGCAGAACAAAAGTGGAGCAAAGGTATTAAAAGGGATAAATTGATCAGATTAGTTTTATGAGCTTACAATAGATCTAAAAATCTGCAAGTATAAGTTGTATATGTGAACATATCATATTGTTTCAGTTTAACAATTGATTCAAAAAGTCTCTTAACCAAGCAGGATTTATAGATCCTTTGTATATTGAGATACATCCCAAGGAGTATCAAAAAGTTTGATCATAAAGATAGCATGAGTTGCCAGATACCTATTGACAGGCCAAAAGAATGTTTGATCAAGGAAGGTAGCATAGAGATGCTCGATATCAGGTGACAGACTAAACTTTTAAATTCTCTAACAAGGTCACACCTAACAGTGTGTTTGTAACCTTTAACAGGGTTGGCTCTTCACTGAGCTCACTTCAGAAGAGTGAAAATTTTGGGTTACCGGTCCCAAGTGATTTTTTTCCTTAACAGGGTTTCCACGTTAAAAATCCATGTGTTAATGTGTTTATGAGTCATTACTTTACTATTTTGCATTACACATAGCTTAACTAGATTGATCGATATACTCTAGATAATTTACTATTTTTTTGGTAAATTAATAGACTGTTATTTGGTAAACATACATAATAAGGTTTAACAAAGTATTCCGAGCAGTAGTAATTTGATAACTATATTTGAAGGCATTCATCTTATAGGACTGAAGATAACTAGAGGCTTAATACTGTGGTAATAAGTTTTTGGGTTGATTAATTAGAATATTTTTGAGGCCACTGATTCACCCCCCTCCTCCCCTCTCAGTTATTACTAACAATCTTAACTCGACCATGGTTGGATGTTGCATTCTAAGCCAAAGGGAAAAGCTCCCATATGTCCTTTCCAAAAGAACATATCCAATTCTTTTGCTATGTTATTTAAGCCTAATCTTTGATTTTGTCCAAGTATATATTCCATTAATTGATTCCTCCCAATTCACTCTTCAAGGTATACTTGTGATTGAACTTTTATTCTAACCCCACCCCTTTTTTCACTGCTATGTAATGTTGCATTACCGTTTTCTCCCAACATATGAAAATAATTTGGGCATGATAAGAGGAAGTGCTCTATTCTACCCAAGTTTCCATTTTTTTGATGTCATACATTGGAAAATAAAAGCTTGTTAAAATGAAATTAAGGCTGGAAGTTATACTTCTTACCTTGCAACTTAACCACTACTTGCTTGCAAAAAAAAATTTCATGATGCAGGGGCATTAGGAGCATCATAACATACATGTTGTCACCTTTTGGTTTTTAGGTTGTTTACGGGTTTTTAGGTCTAATAAGGTCATTTTAGACCATTTTTATCATTTTGATCCTTTGGGAAATATTAAGGTCAAGTTGTTAAAAATTGCCTTAAAAGTTGTCAAGAAACTTTGTAAAAGTTGTCAAGTTGATGTAATGGTTGAATTAAAGTATTAGTGGTCAATTACAATGGTGGGAATTTTTGGAAATGTATATATTTGGATCCCAAAATAGAATTGACGGTTGGTGGAGATTGGAATAAATGTTTGTCTCAATTTGGAGCAAATTTCTTTGTATTATTTATATAACAGTCTCATTCTTTTGTTTGGTACGTCTTGTACAGAACATGCAATGGACTAAGATCAATTGCATCGTTTAGGCATGTGAATCTATTTAATTTTTGTTATTCTTTCGTTCAATTTCATCAAGTTTTGAAAAAGATATGGAAAATTCATTGAGGGTAGGTGTGAAAGTTCATTTTTCTGAAAGTTGCGGGTTGTTGCTATTAGAAATATTAAGAAAACAAATGGAGATTAGGAAACAGGAAAGAATCCAAGAGAGTTGCAAGAAAAAGAATTTTACCATAACCAAGTGAAAGAATGACGATTCAAGAATTTACACCAAAAGCACCAAGAAGCTCAAGATCAACACCAAGACAATATTTTTGAAATGAGAAAACTAAGAAAAACCCCCTTGTGCATAAATATGAATGAGGCAAGAAGCAGAGAGAGAGAGAGAGAGAGAAAGAGAGAGAGAGAGAGAGAGAGAGAGAGAGAGAGAGAGAGAGAGATCTCATTACAACATTGCAAGAATGAGAATGAGAGAAGAGAGAAGAAATCCAACTTGTAATAACCAACTTAAAACCCAGTGAGAACCCACTTGAGAAGTGTGTGAGAAGCATCTCTTAAGTAGAGATGAGTGAAGGAGTTTGCATTTAACTCTCATACTCTATGAGTGCCACATTCACATTAGGTGTGTGTCATGTGTATGAATTCTCTTAAGAAGGAATATCTAATTTCCTTATTAAAGGAATTACAAATATGTGACATGTCCTTGGTTTATCCTTTAATTACATAGTTCACCAAAGAAAGATTAATTTCTAACATCCCCCTTTAATCTTTACTTGGGGAGATGAGATCGATGGGTATCAAACCCAAATGTTTACAATGATTTTGAGATGTTTCTTTTGAAAGAGTCTTCATTAGAATGTCGACAGCTTGATCATCATGCATTTCTTCAACTGGTATTGTGGAGCTTGAATGGTACATAAGAATTATTGCTAAGTGGATAGCACTTTGAGAATAGAAAGGTGTAGATGCTTGTTGAGGGGGGCCCAAGTCTTCAAGTGACCATTGAGATTCTTGAGATGCATTTGTACATTTTGTATATTCATTTCTAGTAGAAAACATAGGTGGAGCTTGATCAACACCGGAGCCTACAATAAGGCAATAACCACTTGTAGAGCTCCCATCATTGGGATCTCCTAGTGCTGAATCAGTAACACTTTGGGAAGTAAAATCATTTTGTGAATCATCAGTCACAGAATCAGAAATGCAATCTTCAGTTGCATAAAATAAATCTATAATGTATTATCATAATATGAAGAATCAAAAGGAGTAGAGCTAGTATAAGCATCACCATTATTATGATTATCCTCCACAACAATCATAGGATTAGTGCTATCATCATGAATTTCATCTTGAGCAATAAACATATCTTTATTAGGATAGTCAAAAGAAGGCAAAGTAACATTGAGAAATGTAGAGATAATTTCCTCTTCTTGTTTTAAAATATCATCAAAATGAGAGCAAGAATCGTCAAATGCATTGTAGCATGAGGAGAGAATATATAATCACTTTGAATTGAAGTAGTTTGTGTAGGAAGATAGTAATCAAGAGGGTTATTCCAAGAATAGCCATCATCATATGGTTCATCCCAAATAGTATTATCATCATAGTGAGAAGTAGACATCCCATAACGAATACTAAATGCATGACAAGTGTTATTATTATGAGATTTTTTATTATGAGTAGATTATTTCTCATGTTTGAGTTTCTTAAAACAATTATTGATCACATGACCAACTTTCCCATAATAATTGCAATGGGGTCGATTATTATTACTATTATAACTATTATTATGATTATTATAACTTGATCTATTATTATGTGATCTAGACATGAAAGCATGTTCATTTGTTTTGATTGTGCCAAATTGAATTAACTTAGCCTCTTCGTGGCGTAAAAGTGTTTGAAAGATAGCATAAGTTAATTGAGATCCTAACAAAGGAAGAGTTAATTGAGAATAAATATTAGTGATAAATTGTTGAAATTGTCTAGGAAGACATTTTCAAAATGATATGAATTAACTAAATTTCAGATAAAGTAACTCCTAAACCAGTTAATTGACTTCGAAATGAATCAAACTTAAGTAAAAACTCATCCATGGTTTTGAAATCCGTGTACCTGAGATCCTCCAATTGATCTTGGAGTTGAATCTTTCGAGATTCATTTGCACTGTCGAAAGTAATTTTCAAAATCATCCATGTTGCATGTGCTTTAGTACAATGGGCAATTAAAACATATAAATCAGGATGTAAAGAAATTCCTATAAGACCTAAAGCCTCGTCATTTTTAGTGAGCCAAGCATCAATATATGCCTTAGAAGTAGTAGTAGCGAAAACATAAGCCGCACTAGTCGCCACATCAAGAATATGTTTAAAGCAAAAAATAAAGGTTATATGAGTCTTCTAAGCGTGATAATTAGAACTTGTTAATTTAATCTCTGGAATTATTATTGACATAATGAATTACAATATCCTGAATTACAAGTTGTAGAATATAATAATGAAGCTAAAAGACTAGTTTAACGCGAATAGTAAACGCGATATAGCAAGAATTATTAAATATTATTAAAAAAAAAAAAAATTGTTAAAATGATGAAACAAATTTTAATTATAATGAAATAATGAATAAGTTGAAGAATTAAGTTTATAATGATAAAATGAAAATGGATTTAAAATGATTTTAGAAAATATTAAATGAAACAAAATATATAAACGTTTAATTTTTTTAATGAAATTTTATTATAAAGTTTACATTTTTCGAAATGAGATAGACAAGATTGAATAAATTATTAAATAAGGACGAATAACTGATAAGCCTGCAATTTTAAAAAAATAATGATAATCCTACATGAGAAAACGGTTTAAAAAATCTGCAATTAAAAGTGATGCTTAATGATGATTACCTGCAAAAATTAAAAATGATTTATTTTAAATTAAAAGAGAAAACTAAAATGATAAATATAAACAAGAATCTAATAGAGAATCCGCAGAAAACCTGCAAGAAAGTATCATAAACCAGAACAATGTTAGAGCTTACTTGCAACGTTTTTATCTTTTAAAAAAAGGATAAACCTGCAACAAAAAATAATTATCCTAAACAAAAATGATTAACCTGCAAGATTTCTAAAGAATAACCTGCAACTGATAATAAAAATGTTAAGAATGGTCAGAAATATCTAAAAACGAAGCAACAAATAACCAAAGATAGTTAGCAAGCTGCCATTGCAAAGCCAAAATAATGAATTGCGGCTCTATAATAAATCGTTAACCTGCAAAAAATGTTATAATCATGATAGAGCGTGTTAAAAATATACCAACTTAGGTTTAAAAAAAGAATGCAAATACTGTTGTCACTGACAGAGCTAAAAAATGAGGGCAGAGCTAAGTTTGGAAGAGGAAGAGTTGCGCAAGCACTGCTAGAGCAGCCCACGCACTGGAAAAACATTGTTGGGTGCTGCGAGCTAAGAAGAAGCGGTATAAGGGGAGCAACATGAAAGCTAAGGCTGCTAGGAGAAGGGAGGGTGAGGGAGCTACCTGAGTAGCTAAAAGAGACTAAAGAGAGAGTAGGTTGCGCAGGGGGCAACGAAAGGAGGGGAGAGGTAGGGGAGGAACGTGGGAAAAAACAAAGGAGCTGTGTGTTGGAAATGAAGACAGAGATAACCAAATGCTATGCAATACAGAGGAATGAGGGGAGATAAAGGGAGAAAGAAAGGAGAGGCTGCCAAGCAAAATATTATGGACTGGTGAAGTCCAAGGCCACCGACTTCCTCCAAACTCAGGTAAAAGAGCAGCTAGGCTACGATAAAAAGGAGAGGACAAAAAAAAGATGAACAACGACAGCCCAATAACATTGTTTTAGGCGATCTAATAGCAAAAGAGGAGAAGAGGGTTGCGCTAGAGTTCTTTTAGAGAACGTTTAGCTATTGCAAGGGGCTGCAAGAGCAGCAAGGCAATGAACTAGATGAAAAAAAAAAGATTATATTAAGCCTGCAATAGACATTAGAGATAGATTAAAAAACCAGAGATATCAACGTCTAGAGATAATATGTAGAGATATAGACTTTAATAAAAAAAAACATGCAAAAAAGATATATAGATTAATAAAAGACTTTTTTGTGTTAAATATGCAAGAAAAAAAAATAAAAAGTTGACATAACCTGCACAAACAGTTAGAGAAAAAGATTATGGTATCGATTTAATGATGAAAGATAGAATATGAAAACTATAAATATGTAATAATCTGCACGATAGAAACATATTTTAGTACCGATTTAATGATAAAGATCATCTGCAATGCAAATCTGAAATCTTCTCTTGCAGTTGCCCGACAGAGGGAAAGGCCAGACAAAAGAAACTGGGTTTGGCGGTAAATTGTCCAAACCCAAAAACAAATTCAAAAAGAAAACCTGCAACAAAAGTTAGAGCATGAAAACCTGCAAACACTCAAACAAGGATTGTTAGCTCTGATACCATGTTAGAAATATTAAAAAAACAAATAGAGATTAGGAAACAGGAAAGAATCCAAGAGAGAGTTGCAAGAAGAAGAATTTTACCATAACCAAGTGAAAGAATGGTGATTCAAGAACTTATACCAAAAGCACCAAGAAGCTCAAGATCAACACCAAGACAATGTTTTTGAAATAGGAAAACTAAGAAAAAACCCTTGTGCATAAATATGAATGAGGCAAGAAGCAGAAAGAGAGCTCATTACAATATTGCAAGAATGAGAATGAGAGAAGAGAGAAGAAATCCAACTTGTGAGAACCAACTTAGAACCTAGTGAGAACCCACTTGAGAAGTGTGTGAGAAATATCTCTTAAGTAGAGATGAGTGAAAGATTTTTATGTAACTGTTAGGAATAACAGTCCACAAGCACAACTGAGAGGGGGGTGAATCAGTTGTGATATAGAATATTAAACATTAATCTTTATAAACCAAAAGTGCAATGCAAATGATAACACAGTAAATGCCAACACAATAACACAATACTTGTTGTCAAGGAAACCTTGTTAAAGGTAAAACCCCGGTGGGAATTAGCACCCACAAATAACGTACTAAGAGTATAGTATCCATGTTAAAAGATTTAGCCCTGTTAGGAGCTTATTACAACATTACAGTACACAGTCCCTGTTAGGAGACAAACCCTGTTAGGAGTCAAGAAAAATAGTAGGCTCACTGCCCAGGCACACTGCCCAAATAAGGTTAAAGTCACCCTAAAGGATTCACAATCCGAACAAGTATATATAGGAAATATACAATCCAGTGAATTGTCTGATAGCAACTGTCTTTGCTTGGTCAGTTCCAATGAAGTATCTTTATCACAAACTCTTCTCTACATCCAACAGCAAAACAAGCCTCGCAGCTTTCACTTCTCTTCCTTTTCAATCTCTTCCACAACTTTCTAAAAGAAAAGATCTCACATATATACCCTTTACAATAATTCATTAGGTCGGCCAATTAAGCTTTCTTAATACACAAATAATTAATTAGGTCGGCCAATTAGGCTTTTCTAATATACAAATAATTATTTAACCCCTTGCTAAGATACACATGGTACCTATAACAAGTAAACATCAAATACAATCCATATGTTATGCTCCAAGATCCGCAATCTACGCTCACAATTCATAATACACACTACATGTCTGAAGTCGGCCACCAAAATAGGTGTCCTCTAGAATACACGTCATAGCTAACGTCACCAACATGCTTACGCAAATCGATCAATACCCAATGTTCCTCAAAATGTCCTCTGCCATCCAGTAAGCTCGCATCACCTGAAATATCTTCGTTTGTAAGATATACCCAAAACACAGAGACCTGCTCTGTCAAGCATCACAGTTACAGTCCAGAAACCAATCTTTATTAAAACAACTGTAACATGCTCAATATGCAACATAAAGCCAAGCGACCTTAAGAATAAGGTCAACACACATTCTTATTCATATAACCAACTTCGATCGTTCTGAAACATCCATACAGTGTCCGTACACTTTTGGCAGTCAATTAACCACTCTATTCTCTTCACAGAAATATATGTTGACATCAGTGACAAAACATGAATATCAGCAGTATGAATAGTATCCAAATCTGATATCATCCAACAATCTCCCCCTTTGGCATTGATGACAACATATGAGAAAATCCATCAACCCAAAAGTACTCTCTCAATACAATCTTCTCAATATCCTTAACACAAATCTCCCCAAAACAGTAGGGATTTTCACATAGAATCCTTCCCCCTTTGGCAGCAATGGAAAAGGGTGTCATAACTCAATTGTAATCTTCTGTAAGGTATAACTTTCTCAAATCTTCATATCCAACAACCAGGTGCAAGATTACCCAAGTGTGCTCTAGTGTTCCTGCAATCACTCCCCCTGAGGAGTAGATCCATACATCAAGTCCAGAAAATGATATAGCTCTAAAAGTCACTGGATTGATGCATATCTGCATCAATTAATTATCACAAGGAGGGGCTCTGACCCCAAGCATGCTTTTGAGATACTCAAAAGCATCTTTTGGCAAAGGTTTTGTAAATATATCTGTTATTTGTTCCTTTGTGCTAATGTACTCTAGTTTAATCTATTTCTCTGCTACCTTATCCTTCAAGAAACGATATTTAATATAAATGTGTTTAGTCTTTGAATGCATAACAGGATTCTTCGACATATTCACTGTGCTAGTGTTATCACAATGGATAACCACTGGTTCTTCAAAAATTATTTCAATGTCCTTCAACATTTGTTTCATCCAAACAACTTGTATGCAATTTATTGCAGCAGCAACATACTCTGATTCAATAGTAGACTAAATAATACAGTTCTGCTTCTTACTTAACCAAGAAACCAACCTTTTTCCAAGGAAAAATGCACCACCACTTGTACTTTTTCTATCATCCACATTACCTGCCCAATCAGCATCAGTATAAGCCTGCAAAATAAAGTCATCTGATTTTTCATACCATAGTCCATATTCTGTTATTTCTTTCAAATATTTGAAAATTATTTTCACAGCAACAAGATGTGTCTCTTTAGGATTTGCTTGATATCTTGCCACAATTCCAACTGCATTGGTAATATCTGGTCTAGTGTGAATTAAATATTGTAGACCACCAATCATAGATTTGTACTTTGTCTGAAAAACACTTTGAGTCTCATCATTACTAGTCAGTTTGTATCCAATCACCATAGGTGTTCCAACAGGTTTACAATCTTCCATTCCAAATTTCTTCAACATTTTCTTAAGATATTTGGTCTGAGATATAAAAATGTCATTCTTACTCTGATTGATTTGCAAACCAAGAAAAAATTTCATTTCACCAATCATTGACATTTCAAATTCATTTTCCATTTCTTTACAGAACTTCTTACTCATCTTATCATTGTCTCCAAAAATGATATCATCAACAAAAACTTCTATGATTAAGATTTCATCTTCATAAGTTTTTAAATATAAATTATTGTCTGCAATACCTTTTCTGAAACCAAGACGAAGTAGATACTTGTTCAGTCTTGCATACCATGCTCTCAGTGCTTGTTTCAGTCCATACAGTGCTTTCTTCAACTTACAAACCATGTCTTCATCATCTATCAAAGGAAAACCATTAGGCTGCTCAATGTATACTTCTTCCAGATCACCATTCAAGAATGTTGATTTCACATTCATCTGATATACTTTAAAGTCTTTATGTGCAGCATAAGCAAGAAATAATCTCACAGCTTCCAACCTAGCAACAAGAGCAAATATTTCTTCATAGTCTATGCCTTTTTGTTGCGAGTAGCTCTTACACACCAATCTAGCCTTGTTTCTTACCATTGTTCCTTCCTCATCCATCTTATTTCTGAAAACCCATTTAGTTCCTATCACATTTTTGTTCTTAGGTCTTGGACCCAATTCCCAAGTATTGTTTTTCTTTATCTGTTCAAGTTCTTCTTCCATAGCTTCAGTCCAAGATTCATCTCTACATGCTTCATCAATAGTTTTCGGTTCAACTTGAGAAATCAAACAAATTTCATCTTTAACTCTAGATGGGCCACTTCTAGGAAAACATGTCTTGTCTGCTCATCTTCCACCAGACGAGTAGTAGTTTCAACTTTTTCATTCTTGGAGCAAGGGTTGCTTGCAAAATCTGGTTAATGGCGTTCTTCGGAGAGCATTTCTTTGCTTCCATTTTCCCCTTCTTATCCAGGCTTTCTTGCAACCAAGTGGGAGTTGCTAGCACTCGAGAAGTAGCGTTCAAGGCATCATGGGAGAAAGTAAGTGTTCTCTTGACAGGAGTAGTGGTGCTAGGAACCTGGGTTGAGAAAGGGAACTTTAGCACCTTACTCTGTTCTGAGACAGGTTGTTGAGTTTCTTTTGTTTGTGCCTTCCCCTTATCCTCACTATGTTGAGTGGTTTCCATTTTCTCCTGGTCACCTTTGTCTACTTGTTTTGGAGTTGTATCATCAGTTGCGAGATCTATGTTGGGTAGGGGTCCTGCTCCACAAGTGGGGGAATCTCCAAGCCTTTCTCTAGAGGTTGTCCATCACCTCCTCTAGAAGCCCTAGATGAATCTACTACTGGCACATTTGAAGTCGCAACGCTCTAAGTAGGTTGGGGTGTTGGGTTTTGACTTGGAGCCACGGGGGGTACTCGATGGAGTAGTATCCTTCCCGTCCCCTCTCATCTGCATTAACCATGTTTGAGTTCTTTTTCGAACAGGGTTGTTCTCATATCGAGATCATCTAGCTTTAGGGCATCCCAATTGATTGGCTCCAGTGGAGTACCCTACACTCTTGCATAGTACCGAGAATCTACTAAATCTAAGCCATCCTCTGTAATTCCTCAAACATCAAACTGGAGATGGTATGCCTGAGTTTGATCTATGCTCAGTCTAGACCAAGATCTCCTCACCTCGAAATCATCAGCACAATCTGCCCATAAATCTTCTATGGTTGAGACATGATGATAGGATGGCCCCAACTATAGATTATCCTTAACAAGATTGCTCGGATCAAAATGCCCCCTTATGACATTGTATGTCTCCATGGCATATTTACTTGTTGCCTTAGTTATATTAATGGCATTAGAAGAAGAACATGTGTACACCCCAAACGAAATAGGGAAAGTGATGCCTGCTTTATGTCTTTTCGTGCATCTCTTATTCACCTCGCAGATTTGTCTACACGGTTCTACCATGATGATTTTATCATCTGCATAATGGGGAAGCTTTCATGGGAAGTCATCGAAAGCACCCACTCTTATATAGGTGAACGTAGGGAACTAGATAAAATAACTGCCATAGTTTTGATTTAATGTTGCGGCTTCTGGAGAAATCCTTCTTTCTGGACATCGTTGTAATTCATGAACAAACTTCATGGTGAAAACGTCATTTACTCTACAAAAGTTTGCATAACTGTTGTGCAACTACAGGCTGAGATAAAAATCGTAAACTTGAATGTTTTCTTTGAACTCTTGCACATGCTTTAAACCAAGCCAATACAGCATGCAAGCTAGGGCATATACCAAATACAAAGACATGTAGAAGAACTAGTTAAGCGGGAATGCATTTATTAATTGACGTATCTAATAACTAATAATCTCGACCCAATCTAGGTAGCCTGACTCAGCATAAATCATTTGGACGAAGAAGAACATCCACTCATCCAGACAAATTGTGTCTTCATCTCCTCTTAGCCTGTGTAACAATACAATTAAATATGCAATCTCACCCTTTACAGATATCTAGAGAATGGTCTTGGGCAGTTTTGATTGACCTTTCCTTGGAGGATGAAACCAATTCTTAGCAATCTTCGTTCTAAACACACTTTTCTTCATACTAAATTCGGTTTGAGAAGAAGTGAAGTCCCAACTTGTGTATTCCTCCCTCACAGGCAAACAAAAGAAATTTTGTAATGTCTCTATGTCAATAGTGATGAGAACTTTTTCATCCTGCGTTTTAATCTGCCAAGTGTCTAGGTTATATATGTTTATACACTCCATCACCTCCACACACTGAACTGCAACGGGGAATATGACGGCCTCTAATAATTCACTTTCAACCAATTTCACTTGCGGCCTCTATTGGTTTGATTTACTCTATTCGAAAAACTCCCTTAAATTCACCTGCCCTAGCTTTGTATCCTCAATTTTCCTCAAGAAACACTAAAGCCCATTTAAATGATCGTAATTGTTATGTTTGAATCTCATGATTATTTTAACTTCAAAACAAAATATTTTAACACCTTAATTTAACTGAGTTCTAATAGGAATGACATCAAGAAGTAGAATCTAACTCACTAGATTTGGTTTCCATTGATTGCAAATGAAATTGTTCGATGCCCTAGTTTTCATCGCTTCCTTCAACTTGATCTTTGAAGAATGATTAAAATTTGTATCTCAAAACCCCATCAAATCCCCTTTAATCACATTTAGTGGCGCCATTAATGCAGGTCTTTTGGATAATTAAATGCTCTAGCCACTTTTTGAACGTTGGGATATGTCGGCTTTTCAAATTTAAAAATAAGCTATCTTTTCAACATCAAAATTGAGCGACGAAGATGGAACTTTCGTGTAACCCCAATGATATCTGACTCACATCTTTCCCTTCACTTCAAAAAGTTATATTTCTTGTTCCAGGCTTTGATTGTAGTTCTCGAACTATAATTTATCTCTACCTTTCCTTCTTAAACAATCGTATTTCTTGTAGCCTTAGAATGACCACTTACCTCATACTTCACTTTTCCATTTAGGGCTTCGGGTTCCGATGATGGTTCCAGAACTCGAACTTATCCTTGCCTTCTTTGACTTCCATTTCCACTTTTCAAGTCTGCCTTTCTTTACTTCAATTGACATGTTCCCACTTCATGACCAGACTCTGATGGATGTCTTAGAACGTACCACAAGTCACTTTTTCCTTTGTATATGAGAGTTATATTTGGCTTGTCAGATTCTGACGGTTGTTCCAGAACTAGATTTCTCTCCTACTTAATTCACCTTGCACTTAAATTCAACCCTTCGTCAATCCTTCGCTAATTTCATTTTCATTGTTGGGTGTCAACTACACTTCCAACACAAACCACCAGTTTTAGTGCTTGATTTTAAACATAAAAGACACATGCTTGACAACATTTTTTACTAGAACTTAGACATTTTGCATGACATGACCAATGAGAGAAAGAAGCAGGGAAACTATAAATAAAAGAAAGTTCCAATTGTGGGGTCGAACTCTAATGGTTGTTCCAGAACAGGACCTAGGTTCCAACAGACTTGAAAACCCAAGATAAAAGACTTAGAAATTTGGAGAGACATGACTTAATTCTTACCATTTTTACATGGGGTGAAGAAGATGGACAACAATTACTAAAGGGTTGTACCTCATTGAGAAAGGTGATTATATTCCTTAATTACGCCATCTACCAAGAGTCGCCTAAGTTATGCTATGAAGGATGAGATCAACTCAAAGTAACTTTGGCAAAATGTGGACCCTCAATCTTTGCCTATAAATCAAAGAGTCATTAGCATAGTTTCATGCTTCAACATCATATAACAAAACAAATTCAAGAATGCTATAAAATCCTTCATTAAAAAAAATGTTCACATCACAATATTTTGTTTAATGGGGGATTTTTCATCCATAAAGTGATTTTAGCTAGCCCACGACACAATTGTAGCCTCATCTCTTATGCTATGAGAGCAAAGACTCAATCCCTCATTGGCTTATTAAGAATCTTGTCCATTATGCTGTCAAAGCCAAGACTTGATCCCTCACAAAGTCATTAAGAATCTCATCCCTTATGGTGTCAGAGCCTAAGACTTGATCCCTTGTTGTCTCATTAAAAACCTCATCCCTTATGTTGTTACAACCTAAGACTTGATCCCTCATTGGCTCAATAAGGACCTCATCCCTTACAGTGTCAAAGCCAAGATTTGATCGCTGATTGGCTAAGACATGATCCTTCACTGGCTCATTAAGAACCATTCAACTTCACCAATAAACAAGAACTTGTTGACTATAATATTTTTTTAAGTGCATGGTAAAACAATAATACATAAAATTCAAATAAAAATACTTTTAAAAAAAAAAATTTAAAAATTATTCTCACCAACCTTCCTATGACCTTTTTCCCCTCGCGTGAACAAAAATCATGCATTTTCCTCTGTCTGACACTATCATCTTGCTTCAGAAAGCACTCCAAACAGTGGCGTACGAGCATGATTCAAAAAATGGCTTCAAATTGTCAAGCAAGAAGTTGAGGCAAGCGAGCAGCAGCAAGAACAAATGCAAATTTCTTCGGTAGTTGATCTCCACTGCCTAATCTTCCCCATCTTTACTGCTTAAATCCATGAATCCATTCACACCAAACCATAACAGCTCGCAACAATGGCAAAAGCCCTAATTTGGAGCCTTACAGTACTGTTCATGGCGATGAGCAGCGTCGGCATGGCGGAAGAAAAGAAAATGTTGTTTTACATGCACGATGTAGTAGTAGGAAGCAACCGAACAGCGGTGCCTGTGAGCATAGGAAGCATCACAAGGTTAGGGTTTGGAGCTACCGTGGTGATCGACGACATCCTGACTGAAAACCCTAACCCTAATTCCACGCGCATCGGCAGGGCAAAAGGAATGTACGTTTCCGACTCCCTCGACGTTACGCAGCCCGATCTTTTGCTCCTGTTCACGGCCGTTTTCGAGGAGCCCCCCGAATACAGAGGGAGTACGCTGTGCATCCATGGCGCTGATACGATTCTCAAGGACCAGCGCGAGGTCGCCATTGTTGGCGGCACCGGCAAATTTAGGTATGCACGGGGCTCTGTGGTTATCAGCACCGTTCAAACCTCTCTTCTCGCCAATGCCGTCCTGCAGTTCAATTTGACTTTCCGGCTGGACTGAGTGCAGCGGAAGACCTAGATGTTTCTAGGGTTAGGGTTTTCAATCCCTTTTTCTGGTTTCAGGCTTAAGAGGCCTTGTTAGGTTATTTGTGGTGTTCTTATTAAGGGTGACAAGTTCAAATTCTAGAGTAAGGATATGCACGTCTTCTTTGTAGTCTAGTTAGGTGCTTCTTGGAAAAACAAATGGTCTTATTGTAGTTTATAAAGATCCTTTCATTTTCTTTTACTATTACTAGAAATTAGGGAAAGTGGGGAATGGCCATGTCTTGCACCTTAGTAAACAAAATATGTTGTTAACAAAATGTGTTAGCAACGTGTGTGTTAGTCTATTGTATCAACATGTGTTAGTAATTCTATTGTATTAACATGTGTTAGTAATTTATAAACAACTACAATAGACTAACACATATTGCTAACACATTTTGTTAACAACATATTTTGTTTACTAAGGTGCAAATATTGTGTTGCATAGACATGGCCGGGGGGAATTACTACTAGGAATTTAATGAATTATTTTGATAAAATTTAGGAGTTGTCGAGCTTATTGGATGAAGTCATAGCATGTATGTATATAAAAATTTCAAATCATACCCCTGGCATATATGTATATGAATATTCCAAATTGCAAAATAAGAATTCTATTATATCAAATTTGTAGTTTGTGAGAGAGTCACATATTTTGTTCATGGATCCGTCCATATAGGTAAAGGGTAGTATAGTTCATATCATTAATTTGTGGACTCTTAGCTTCTTAAACAATATGTTGAATTTTGATGATTTTTCTTTTGTTTTGTATACAACTTAAATTATTTTAGTTATTGTTTTGGCTTTTGGGTAGTTATGGGTTGAGCGCGTTCCAACAATTGTCATAGCACTTGTTGATTTAATGCCCACACTTATTGATTTAATACCCAATATTTTTGACTATATTGGACTAATCGTTGTGACTTTAAAATTGTTATTAGTAATGATGACTAACCATAATTGAACGAAAAGTGATCCTTAATTCTAAAATGCAACTAATCATGTGATGGCACATCAGTGCACTAATAAAACATGACTTAGTGTGAAGGATTCAGTCTCACTTTGATTGGGGATGTTTTAGACATCTTAGCAAAAAACATATGATGTGGCCCTGAAACCTTAGTTATAAGTAGGGCACTTGCCAAGTAAGTTGCAATAAAAATTTGGGAGTGATTTAAAATTTCCATGTAGGTTTTTGAGAAGTGTGAAGCTAGGGTATTCAACTACTGGGGCTTCTCCACTATGACAAACGTTGTGAGATTCGCTATGTGCAACACAAGGACCAAAAAGTGGTCATTTAGAGTTGATATCTCATACATATTCCCTCTTGCCATGTTAACCATTCACTTTGACCACCACAAAATTCACACATTTAATCCAATACTTATGTACAAATGCCACCAATAAACCCAAATAATGGTCTGCTATTGTTAACAATAAAGTTGCATGATTGGTCTAATTACAATTTTTTTTCCAAGGCATAACAATGGGTGGCTATTGGTCCACTATATGACTTTTAAGTGGGCTTTTATTTAGCAAAATCCAATGAACGGTAATTGGAACATGGATGGTAATTGGGGCCCCTTCGAGTACCATAGTTGTGAAAAAAAATTTTGTTTTATGTTTGTCTAAATAATGTATGGCTGGATTTATTTTGTGGTTAATGAAAAGTTATCATAATACACATTTTAAATATCATTCAGATTAATGGTTAAACTATCGATAACAATTATGCATTTCATTTAAATAAAAAAATTCGTAAATACTTTTCATGTTTTCAAATAACCTTAAAAACTAAAAATCATTTCTCAACTATATTTAATTTTTTGTCTTAAAATATTTAAATATAATATATTTTTACTCTTTGGTAAGAAGGAACATGTGCATGTTTCATAGTGTGCTAGAAAGAATTGTATTATTTATTTGTTATTCATTTAGGATTCGTGAAAAAATATTTACATTATTTCATCTCATTATTTAAAATGCTCGTCGAATTGAAATATATTAATGTATTCTTAGAATATTATCTTTATTAGAATATTTATTGCTTTATTGTTATTAGCTTCAACTCTAAATCTTACTCTAATTGTTTAATTGTTTGGGGGACTAAGTAAATTGTACTAAATATATATTTTTCATTACAAGTTGATAAATAATTATAAATATAATAATAATAGATTATATTAAATAAAAATTATATTATCACCTTTACACAATACTAATTATTATTTTTTATTATAAATAAATAAATTAACTTATTAAACATTACATAGTATTAAATACGATCTATATAATATGTCACTGATTAATCATTTTTGTATATTATTAAATACATGAGGTTCTTGGCTAGGGTGAAGATGTGCAAAAATGGAAATGATGCAGAGGAGCAATAAAAGGAGTGGAAGTGATAGTAGTAGAAGGAGAAGAAAGCTTCAAGCAAAATTGGTGAGAAAGAAAAAAGTCTGCAAACGAAATCTTAACAAGAAGAGAACTTATACAAAGATAGTTAAGGAAGTTATAGGAGAGCTCAAATGGGGCTTTCTCACCCTTCTCTTCCTTTTTGCAATAGATGTCACACCAAAACCACATCTTGTTAAGGGCTTATAAGGCACTCAAGTTTACAAGGAGTGCTTTGATATTATTAACCCCTACCATGGATACAATATATATTGCAACAAATAGATATTAGAGGTTAATCATAACATCTCCCCTTAGGTTGAGCATAGATGTTTGACAAGGACCTTCAAGTTGATGGGAAAAGGTGCGGTGTACACCTTGTATGATAATAATATTAGAGATGTAAAAATAAATATTTAATTGATGTGCATCTTAGAGATGTGGATACTATGTGGGTGAGGCCTTGGTGAAACTTGTATGTTGTATGAGACACTAAGATAATGATGTGGGCATCACATTAGGAAGATATTTAATATTAGAAAATATAGCACCATCAGTAGAAGTTTAAATGGTAAACCAAATTTTGAAATTTGTTTTTTGTTGTGTATGCGACTTAAATACTTGTAGCTATTGTTTTGACTTTTGGGTAGTTATGAAAAACGTTGTGGGATTCATTGTGCACACAAGGACCAAAAATTATTCATTTGGAGTCAATGTCTCATACATATTCCTTACTATTTTAACCATTCACTTTCACCACCACAAAATTTGCATAGTTAATCCAATACTTAGCATAAATGGCCCAATAAGCATGTGTCATTAGCATCAATAAAGTTACACAATCCATTTATTACTAACTTTTTTCAAGGGTATGCTAAAGGGCGACTATTGCTCAACTAGATTATTTTTAAGTGGGCTTTTATTTAGAAAAATCTAATGAACGGTAATTAGAACATGGTGGGTAACTAGGCCCCTTTCTCTACCATAGTTGTGGGAATTTTTTATTTTACTTCTATAAAAATGGAGTATGGTTGGATTTATTTTGTGTTAATGAAAACTCATCGTAATATACTTTATTTATATATCATCCAAATTAATGGTTAAACGATCAATAACAATTTTGTATTTTATTTAAATCAAAAAGTGATAAATACTTGTAATGTTTTCAAAAAACCTTAAAAAAACTAAAAATCATTTCTCAGCCATATTTAATTTTTTGTCTTTAAATAATCAAATATAATATACTTCTATCATATTTTTATTCTTTGTAAGAAAGAACATGTGCATGTGTCATGGTATGCTAGAAAGAATTGTATTATTGTTTATTATTTATTGGGATTTGTGATTTTTTTTACGTTATTCCATCTCGTTATGTGAAATACTTATAGAATTGAAATAAATTAATTGGTGTTGCTCAATTTATGTGTATTTTGTTTCACGCCTTAACCAATAAATTACATAATGAATATCCTTTCCTATTCATGTTAGCCCTTATCATGTGTGACTAGATAATGGGTAGGAGTATGTAATCGATAGTGTAGAGTGAGACCCTATCTCATATATATATA
>MU224070.1:2181220-2229365 GCA_018584345.1 Thuja plicata
TATATATATATATATATATAGCCACATCTTCTATGTGAAGTAATATAGATAGACTCGGTATGCTTTAAACTACTTTAAGATATGAGATTACTATTCCCACAGCATGAGTAATGTCATATCTTAAAATAGATTGAAGGATACCAAGTCTAACTATACTACTTCGCATAGAAGATGTGGCTAGCCTCTATTACATGTTGGAAGATGTGGGGATTTTTCAGTTTGATGCTGGTTATTGTGGTTACATTTGAAAGTAACTTGTTGGAGCATAAGAGAATGGTGAAGATTTAGATGGTGCAAGGATGTATAAGGTATGCTTTTCCCTTTTTTGTAATTTCTATGGGTGTATTTACAATGTATGATTTCAAATGGAAGAATCTTAAGATTAAGGTTTCATCTACCTTGTAAATCCTATGACATGGTTCCAAGATATTTAGAAGATTAAGGTTTCATCTACCTTGTAAATCCTATGGCATGGATCAAACATCTTTAGAGAGTGTCCTGAGGCACTTGGGTTGTATTGGAAAAATATTTTGCAATATGTATTCACACTATTGTTTATAATACACTTGTAAGGGATTATGGGTTCCACATATAGCAATTTGTTTAATATTGTTGTCTCCACATATGGACACTTAGAAAGGAATAATTATTGACATGGGAAGAGGGCAAGTCACTGGCCTTTGTGATTCTCCAAATGGGCACTTGGAAGAGACAACATGTGTCTCTTGTTACCCAATCATTTATTACATTTAATGTAATGTTTATCTAGCGAGATTGGGCACCCATGTTGGAGTATTAGATCAAAAACTAGTGCCCTTTCAAATTTTGTAGAGGCAATCAAAGGGTTGGGGCCATTTGAAATGGAGAGCATTTTTTGGATGTCTTGTTCAGTTATTTTGGAGCTCTTTTCATTCTTTATAAACAACTTTTTGGTTGTAGAAAGAGTGGGGAACAATTGAATTCATAGGTACACAAGTGATGCCATGTTGAAGAACGAAAGTGAATGTATTGTAATCATATTTACTTATTGATAATGCCTACAGCGCCTCTCTTCTTGGATGAGTTTTTCCCTTAAAGGTTTCTCTATGTAAATCTTGTGTTATTTTATGAGATTATATTATTAAGACTAATTTTTAACATCAATAAGAAGGGTCTAACCACGATGTCTCCACATTAAGGAAATTTAATTTTTATATTTGCATATAAGTTTCAAATTTTTATGTTGTAGTTGTTTGAGCCTTGTATCTTATCAGGTTTGATTGTTTTATTGGATATATATTGATCTTCACAATATTTGGCATTGGACATATATATTTCTCAACAAATCTTTGATCTAATAATAGAAATCGGGATCATATGGTAT
The DNA here is from genome assembly GCA_018584345.1 of Thuja plicata. Taxonomy (NCBI): domain Eukaryota; kingdom Viridiplantae; phylum Streptophyta; class Pinopsida; order Cupressales; family Cupressaceae; genus Thuja; species Thuja plicata. Next base: position 2,182,584 of record MU224070.1, read on the forward strand.
ATTTGGATCCCATAATAGTTTGTTTATATTCCATATCTATAATTGTGATTAAAGCTTCTTAAATATTACCTCTCTTAACACTCTCTTGGGTTTAGTTGAGCCCAAAGTGAGCTAGAGTTTATTGAATCTTAAGAGTTGGCTTATTTTTACTTATTCTTCTGGTGAACTAGTTTATATGTCTTTAGGAATTAATTGACCTAATCTTGAAGTGAATTAATCCCTTTAGAAGTTTGAGTGGTGATTTGCACACTCTACAACCTTTAGGAATAATATATATTTTCAACTTTATCAATCTTTTGAAATAACACATCTAAGATAATACAGGGAATGGTAAAAATAGGGGGTTGGGTACCGATAAGATAGACATATGTAGGAGCTAAAAAATAAGGCACAAGAGAAGGTTGCCTATGAGATATGCAAGAAGTGAGACGAGGAAAATAATGATGTGTGAAAATAAAAGATGAAATGTAATCAGGTGTAGATTGTTCAAGGATGGAACAAAGTATATAGTAGGATATAGTAAAGTTATAAATATCAATATAGGCATGTTAAATGCATCTATCTAAAAAATATTGAAAATTTAATCTTGAGTAATTTTATACACTTGTGAGGCATTTTATTTCACTTTAAAAATATTTAAAAATATATTTTATTACGTTGGGAGGCATTCTATAGTCACATGATGATGTGAATAACCCGTGTCAATAAAAGTCATGCATAATATTAGTTTACATTTATTTCATTGTCACTAGCAAATAAAATAAGTGATTAAGAAGGTAGGGTTTTAGTTAGGAATGTGAGATTAAAATCAACAGTAGAGGAGGAGTTGGGTGGTCTATTTAATAATTTTAGCGAAGATGGATATCAAAGGGAAGGAGGTAATCTACTAAAAATAGATAGTAAAACACATGATAATATCAAATTAGTTTCAGTTTTTTCGTTCTTCTATCATATAGAGATTCAATAGATGTTTTTCTAATGATTTTGAAGACCATAGGAGGCATAGGCCATAGCTTGGAAAACCCAAGGGGTTATATTTTCATAGGAATGACTATTCATGCCTTCGGTACCCATCACAATGACATTTCTACTATATCGTCTTAAAATGGAAGCACTTCCATGTTAAGAACGTTTAGCCCTCCTTAGGGGGTGTTTTTTACCATCATCATATTGTCCCCTCATTTATGCACCCTCTCCTACTTCTGTACATGTTTAGGACCCTGATTGGGCCTCTCCGGGCACCATCCATCCCATCTGGCACATTTTCCAGGGGTTCTCACTCCCTAGGTCAAGTTCAACCTCAACCTTGACCTAGGTCAAGGATGACCTTGACTTTGACCTGGGTCCCCCTTTCCAGTTTGAAAGTTTGTCTGTTGTCGGAGGTCATTAAAATTTCATTTCCCACTTCTGGGTCGACTGTTTTGGGTTCTGAAGCGACGAATCTTAAATTATATTTAATATAGATCCTCTTCTAGGGATATAGCTCTAATTTGAATTTAATTCTCCTATGTAGGCCTCTCTAGAAGATTGTTCCCTAGTTTCATATATAAGGAAGTTTTCTCCTCTCATTTTCTCTAAGTCTCTCTAAGCAAGAAGAAGTCAAGCTAAGACTCACTAAGTGCATAACCATCATCAAGAAAAAAGTTCAAGGATCCATTGTTCTACATGTTTTCAAGATTTCAAAGTGTTCAAGTCTTCCTCTCAAGCACTTAAGTTCTCCATTGAAGATCAAGGATTCAAGCTTTCAAGCCTTTGAAGGGATTTGGTTCAAGCATTCAAGATTCATCATTCAAACCCTAGATCTATCCATCATGGTGGTGTGATTCTCCTTCAAGATCCTTTGTGCATCCTCAAGACTCACGCATTCTCTCTTCAAGGTGGATTCCAAGCATACAATCATGGAGGTTTATGGTTTCTAATATTGAGCCCAAGATTTCATATTTACATACTTGTTTACATTCAAAATACAATTGCATATCTATTGAATATCATAGCTTCATTATTATATTTACTTATACTACTTGCTAGCATTCTTTATTTCAATTATTGATTTCAAGGTTAATTCCTAAATCAGGGTTTGACTAAGGCAAACCCCTCCCACCAACAAACAATCCATTTTTCTTGTAGGAACAGGCTTGAAACAATGATTTGGAGTGCAAATTCAGATACCCTTTTCAGCAAACTATCAGGATATGGAAACATATTTTTTGTCGGAGACTTTTGAGGTTGATTATGCCCTAGGTCGGAATCAAAAATTCTGGATCAATGGTGACATTGACTTGAGGGTCAAAATCAGAATTGTGTCGAATCAGAAAAAGATTTCTGGGTTTTGTCCATCTCTGCGTTTCTATTATAGATCTGGTTGCATATTTTCTAGAAACTCAGTGCAGGCCCCTAAAAATAGCATTCTTCATATCTATAACATTTTAAGGTTTGTACTTTCCTCCTATTCATTTCAATCTTTCTAATTCTATCATACATTATTTTCTATAAAAGGAATCTAAGGTCTTCCTCTTTGCTCTCATTTCCAATAGATTGATTCATTTCTACATTAATCCCTCCTTTGGGGTTGATCAACTTGGGTCCTTCCTTTGTATATTTGAGGTTAAAAGGAACATCTTATCTTCCCCACACATTTCAATAAACATTCTAATTTAAAATGTAACAACATCCATCTTATCTTACATTTTGGCATCATCATCCCTATTTTTTATGTCACATTTTATATGTTACATATTGGTGAACCCGCGATAGACAATTCTTTCTTCTTTTTTTTTGATAGGTAACATGATTTTTTTATTGATTATAAGAAAAGCTTACATAGTATAGAGAGTAAGAGAGCATAGAAGCCCTCAATTACAAGCATAGTAAACTATAGCCAAAGCATTACATAGCAAAAAGGCATCAGTGCCATACACCACTATCGACCCCAACACCATCACCATACACCAAAACTGACCCCAAAACCGTGACGGTAAAGAAAAAAACTTCCTATACCTCCCCGCTTAACTGGAAAAAACCTTCGGTCATCTCAATCCTTGAACCAGGAATCAGACTCTTCCTTGGTGAAATTGGGGATTGAATGATCCTCGGCTCCTGTGAGACGTGGCCTGCCTGTCCTCCTTGACTTCCCCTAATTAAGCAGCGATGCGTCAACCCCTACTTTTGCACTGACCGCTACAGTAGTCACCTCCCGGCCTTCCCACTTGATTTGGTACCGCAAGGGTTCTCCATGAGGGCACACACTTTTTCTGGGGGTATTCTTTATATTTCCCTTGAAGGCAGTCTTCGCCTCCCCTGTGTTTTCCTGCAGAAGGCTAACCATACTCCGCCATGCCCTAGCTGCTTTTGGCAGATGTACTTTGTGTGGGTTCGTAGAAGACCACACCACCAGCGGCTGCAATGAGTTATCTCCGCCACCAACAAGCCTTCGTGGGTTCTAGCCCATGTTCATCCCTACACCAAGAACGACCCATTCGATAATATCCTTCAGTCCTACAAGCCATTTCTTGTCTATGCATGTTTCCACCACCCTGTGGACTTCTTCTTTCAATTCCCCCACCATCAAAGCTAGAGAAACGAAGAGTGAGGCGATATCCAAATTTGACGTTCTCCGCCAGTAGGTATCCATGAACTCTGGCCCCAAGAAATTCATGACCTCGCTCAGGAAAGCTTGATCCTCAAAGAGGAAGATATTCTTTAGGCGCCGAGCCGAGACTAACCCTTCGTACGCCTGGGTTTGATTGCAAGACTCCAGCGCAAAATTTGCTTCCATGTTGGATAAAGCTTTGCTGCAAATGGCTCGGTTTGAAACTGAAGCAAAAGGGGGAGGGTTTTGAACAATATAAAAGCTTGGGAATTTGGGAGCCCATGAAATTGGACTCACGCAATCCCAACTCTTCCTACATGCGGCATAATTATTGCAAGTGATGTGTTATCCACCCATTAGAAATCTTGAGTGGGCAAATTATGGTGAGTCACTCCAAGGATATATGTTCGGGATGGTTTCTTAAGATAAAGCACCGGCTTAAGCCAAATTGAGAAGACCAAAGTCTTCAAAAATATCATTCTTGCTTCCATGGGGGGTGTTGGCGCCCAGGTTGGCCAACTTATCGGCCACCATATTTGCCTCCCTATAGACATGGGAGATCTTGAAGTCTTTGAACTTCGGTAAGAGGCACCAAATCTGGTTAATGTGTTTGTCCAAATGCCATGAGGCCAAATTGCCTTTTTTGATTCTATTAATGATGATTTCTGTGTCTCCTTCCAAATGCACCTTCCTCAAACCCAACTTGATTCCCAGCAGGATGGCCTCTTTTGTAGCCTCGCATTCTACCACATTATTGGTCCCATCTCTTAACCTCTTTGTTATGAGGGCAACAATATTGCCATCTTTATCCCTCGCCACACTGCCACACCCAGAGATGTCGGGGTTGCCTCTTGCAGCCCCATCAAATTTTATTTTGATCCAACCTTCCTCTGGCAGTTGCCAAGCGCACCTTTCCATTTGCAAGATAGGATTAACCCTTACACACCCATTAACGGGACGATATTTGATCGTGGGAAGTTTTTCTTGCAGCTTTGTGTCGAACCATGTGAAGGCAGGGTTGTGCAAGTTGGAAGATGATGCCGCCGAGGAAATTACTTCTGCTAAGGCCCTGTCAATTCTTTGCTCAAAAGGACCTAACAGTTCCTCCTTACCATGGAATATACGTCTGTTCCGTTCCTGTTAGATTTGATAAACTCAAATCCTCCCAAGAACACCTGCATGCAAGACTGTTACAGACTGGAAGCAAAAGACAGAAGAGAAACTATGGCGGCCAAAAGGCCAGAAACTAGAAATCCATGTTGAGAGAAAAAGCTTCTGTATTCAACAATTGAATTACAAATTACAATCTCCTTCAAGAAAAACAAAGCGGTGATTCCTTATAAAGGATACCGAAACCCTAAAGGCGAAACCCTAAAGAAATATAAGCTGCCTAAGTGAAACTTAAGCATAGAGTAACTAGACTAATAATTAAATGAATTAATTATTAGCTAAACTAAGGCTACTCTAACACCCCCCCTTAAGTGTAACTTAGGGAGAAGCAAAACAGCTAATCTACTGCAGAAAGCAGGAAAGATAGGTCCCGGCAACAAGGCCTGATCAGGTACCCAAAATAAGAAAGAAACTAGATGAAGGAAACTAAGACTCCAATCTAGGGAAAGGTGTCCCAGAGAAAGGAACAAGAAAGAGCAAGAAACATCTCCGAAGCAAGGAACTGTAAACTCTGTCAGGAGAAACTGCTGGAACCCCCATTGAAGTGCATGACTAGGTAGAGAAGCCAATGTCTGAAGAGCTGATCAATCGAACCAGGAAGCAATAGAACCAACAGGTGAACCCCCCCATAATGCTGAACTGGGAGAGGTGACAGGAACACTGAAATGCAATGCCAGAACATCTGCAGAAGAAGAACCAGGAACACCAACAGTGCAATAGAAGTACACACATAGGATAAAGGGCGGTGTCATCGACACACAGCATGGGCTAATGTTGTGGAAGGTACACTCACTTGACAAAGGTGGATGCGCCTAAAATGGCAAAAGCATCATAACCCCCCGTGGCACTTTATAACATAGTGCGAGTATAAAAATTGTACAAGGTGTACAAGATCCCAGAAATGCAGAAGTAGGCACTTTATCTCAGTGCGTTTACAGAAAAATGATGCAACAAAAGAAGCATACAATGCTCAGAAGTCAGAAAGAAGAGTGAGCTATGAAATCAGAAGAAGAGATCCCAGGACCTGTAGAACCAAGCAATCCACCAGAGGGCATAAACTACCAAACTCAGAGGAGAAAAAACCTAGAGTAGAATCTGGAAAAAAGAACCCTACAACTGAATAGTACACTGAACCAGCTTTTTGACGATATCTCGTTTGCCAAAAATGGAGTCCGGATGAGCCAGATATGACTCCTGGAAGGCAAAAAAAGACATCAGACTTCAACAGAAAAAAATGCTTTCAAAATGGTAGAACCCAAAACTCCAACCTCCATCATCGAAAAGTTCTCGAAAAGAGCTTTCTGACGGTATATGGAAGTCGGAAAAAGACCCCTGGATGCTCAAGATAGAGCAAAAAATGTCCAGGAGGGTCAAAAGGGCCCCAAAAAGCAAAATTAAGCCCCTGGGGCTTAAAAAAAATTGGCCCCTGGGCACATGGCGCACGCAGGGGCTGAGCCGCAGCCCTTGGTCCCTCATAGGAATGACCCGATTACAATAAATCCCTCGGGGGCTGCCAAAAAACTCGACACCGGGTGGCGGAGCGGCGGTGGGCCGGGTGGTTGGGAGCCGACGGTGACAAAGGAGGCCGGGGAGGCCGGCGACGGAGGAGGCCGCGGAAGACGCTGCACAGGCGGCGGGGGCCACGGCGGAGAGGAGGGCCAGGGGCGCGGAGCATGGAGCGCGCAGGGAAGACAGGGCGGCGGTCGGGCGCTAGCCGGCGGTGGTGGTGCGCCGGTGGCACGCCGGCTGCGCATTTTTAAAAATAATTGCCCGCACTGATTAAAACCAAAAAACCATATTTTTTAATGATTTTTTTCTCGTAAACCATGTCTGTACAGCCCTTAGGAGGCCAAAAAATTCTCCCAGAGGCCCCGGTGTCCAAAATGGACGAGTCTTATATGGATTCTGGGGTTTTTGGGCCTTTTGGACGCAATCGTGAGGTCGGTTTTGGTCCAAAGTGCCCCAAAAAACAAAGACCCCCCAAAACCAGAGATAAATGCCAGAGAAAAATTGGAGATCTTCAAACCCTCGATTGCTTCAACAAAAACAAGAATAGCGAGCAGCAGGAGAGCTCTGATACCATGTTAGATTTGATAAACTCAAATCCTCCCAAGAACACCTGCATGCAAGACTGTTACAGACTGGAAGCAAAAGACAGAAGAGAAACTATGGCGGCCAAAAGGCCAGAGACTGGAAATCCATGTTGAGAGAAAAAGCTTCTATATTCAACAATTGAATTACAAATTACAATCTCCTTCAAGAAAAACAAAGCGGTGATTCCTTATAAAGGATACCAAAACCCTAAAGGCGAAACCCTAAAGAAATATAAGTTGCCTAAGTGAAACTTAAGCATAGAGTAACTAGACTAATAATTAAATGAATTAATTATTAGCTAAACTAAGGCTACTCTAACAGTTCCTTCCACAACTCCCATAAAATTGTTGACGGGAAAATCTTCCATGTTGCTGCAAACACAGACCCTTGTGGCTTCTTTGGCCATGCCTTCAGCCAGCCTTCTAAGGTCTTCGTCAAAGGAGTCGTCCATTCCAGCTTGGCCATTTCCTTGTGCCAGACTTCCTGGGAATAAATGCAATGAAGAAAAAGGTGGTCCACCGTTTCTTCTGCTTGCTTACATAACGGGCACCTAAAAGGCCCCCGGAACCCCATTCTTGTAAGTCTTTCCCCTGATAGGATTTTACCATTTCCAGCTAGCCATGTGAAGGCACCTGCCTTGGGGAGGCACTCTCTACTCCAGCACAGGATTCGCTCCCATTCCACCTTATCATGGTTCCCTTCTAAGAGCTGATACCCAATCTTAACCGAGTAATTGCTACTTTTGGAGCCACATCAAATGAGTTGGTCCTTCGAAGGAGATGCAACTAAGGCCCTTTCAACCAGGGTTTTGCTTAACCATTCCTTGATCTCATCACTAATTTCCAATGTAGAGGGATCTTTCCAACTCCTCAGACCACCCTAGTCCGATGGATGGAGTTCAGTGTAGTCACTAACTCGGGTTCCCCACAACCGCTGCAAGGTCTCAATAGCATGTGGGGGAGCCGTAGAGTCTAGTTTTTTCCCCCCATCCCACGAGTCATGCCAGAAATCTGCCTTCTACCCATTCCCAATCTTCCACGATAAGTGGTTGGTGATAAGCTCTCTGCAGCTAAGGATGAAATTCCAGACAGCCGAGCCTCTCTGAGGATCCTCAATTGTCAGTATCCTGTCATCTTGCTGGCTATCTAGATACTTTGCTCTTAAAATTTTGACCCATCTCTGCTTCCCAGCACTGTACAGTTGCCAGAAAAGTTTGGCCCCCAAGGCTGTGTTAAAAAGTAACCAGTCTCACACACCCGCACCCCACTCCTTTCAGCCTGCAAACCTTGGACCATGACATAAGGGGAATCTTTTCATTATCCTGGGACACATTCCATAAGAATTTTTGCATACAGGCTTGGATCGCTTTTATCTCTTTTTTTGGAATTCTGAAACATGCCATCGCAAAAATTGGCATAGCTAAGATGACTGCCCTGATCATAGTAATCATGCCCACTAATGTGATCTACTGTCCTTTCCAACTGTCCATTCTGACCCTGCACTCCTCCACCAGTGATTTCCAAATCTGTCCTCTTTCGGCCCCTTCGAAAAGTGGGGTTCCCAAGAATTTCCCTGGCAGCTTGCCGATCTTAGCGCCAAAGAGGCCAGCAATAGATCTTTGCAAGTCCACTTCTAAATTGAAAAAGAAAATTTCTGACTTCTCCCAGTTCATAGTCTGCCCTGATGCTAAACTGTACACATCCAGTACTTATTTCATCACTATAGCCTCAACCATTGAGGCCATACCAAAGAAGCATATATCGTCCATGAATTGAGAATGGGACGTAGGTGGTATCCCATTCGCAATCTGGATGCCTTTCCATTCTCCCCCAATCCTTTTGTTGGTGATTAATCTGCCTAAAGCCTCTACCAAAATAATGAATAAAAATGGGGAAATTGGATCCCCTTGTCGGATACCCCTACTAGTGTTGAAAAACTCCTGTGGACTACCATTGATCAATATAGAAACTCTATAATCATAGATCATACCTCTAATCCACTTTAACCATCCTTCCCTGAAGCCAAAGCACCTCATGACTGCCAGCAGAAAATCTCTATCCACTCTGTCGTAGGCTTTGCGGATATCCAGTTTCAACATCATCCACCTACCCTTTCCCTTGTTGGCGGTGTGTATGGCCTCATGGGCCACGATGATGCCATCAATAATACTCTGATTGGGAGTAAAGCCACTTTGCTCTGGAGAAATTAAGGAGTCTAAAAGACATTTCAACCTATTTGTAGCAATCTTTGTAATGACTTTATAAACAGTATTACAGAGGGAAATGGGCCTAAATTCATCATACCTTCGTTGTTGTCCCCTTTTTGGGATAAGGGCTATCAGAGTATTGTTGAAATCTTTCAGGATGAAGCCCTCTCTTCTTGACTCCTCAGCCACCAACAACAAGTCATGCTTGAGCAACTCCTAGAACTTTTGGTAGAAAAATCCTGAAAGTCGTCCAGACCTGGAGCTTTGTCTCCACCCATACCAAAGACTGCGGCCTTAAGTTCACTCAATGTGATTGGGTTGTTAAGCATCCTATTGTCCTCCGCTGACACCAAGCTTGGGATATTCCTCAAGACTTTGACCTGCGTTGCCTTCCTATCTGCCCTCTCTTCTTGCCAGAGCGTGGAGAAAAAATTGACTACCTCCTTATTAATTTTCTCACTCTCTTCCAAAAGGATCCCATGCCTATCTTTGATAGAGAGGATGCGGTTAATGTTCCGCCTAACTTTCAAGGAGCTATGAAAATATTTTGTGTTCCTATCCCCTGCTCTCAACCAGTTTTCCCTTGACTTTTGCTTGAAATGGATCTCCTCATGTTTCAGGATTTCAGAGTACTTGCCCATCAATATCTGTTCCATTTGGAAATCATCATCCATACCTTGATCCAACACCTTGCTGTTTAGGGCCGCCAAGTCTGCCTCCACCTCTACTCTGGCCTTGAAGATGTTTCCAAAATGGTGTTGATTCCATTCTTTCAGCTTCTGTTTGAGGTATCTTAGGTTTGAGAAGAAGCAAAAGGTAGAATTGCCCTCAACAAAAGGTGCAGCGTGCCACCAACCCGCAACCAGCTCCTGGAAGCCTTCCTCTCTAAGCCACATCTTCTCAAATTTGAAAGGACTCCTAATCAGACTCTCGTCTTTCTGGACCACCAACGAAACTAGATAGTGGTTAGAGCCTGACTGCCCCAAGATGTTACCTTCGAAGACAATGGGTATATTCTGCCAATCGCCGACCAAGAAGATCCTATCCAACTTCTCGGCAATGTGTGAAAATGAGAATTATTTCTTTTTGGTGTTAGATGATTTGCCTCTTTTCCTTAGAGACTATATCTTGCATGCATACTAAATCAATTTTTTTTATGCTCTTGCATTTTAAAACAATAAAATAAAATAACAATCTACATACTCATAAAAATATAAAAACATTTCTTGCATTTCATTCACTATAAAGATCTTTAAGATACTTTGGGGTATGGCTATTTTTCTCATTATGCTTCTTTTATCATCTCTTTATAGTACTTATGATGTTTATTAAAGTATCATCCATTTCATCATGTTTGTTAATCTTCATGTTTCACTTACTTGTGCTATTTTGAGATTAACTAATACTAGTCTTCCTACTTTCAAAACTTTCATCAAGGATTTGTGTAGTGGATGTATTGCTCTTTTGGATTATATGAAAAATTGGGTAGATGATACCCCATTTACTAATCTTCCTAATCCTAATCCTATCATTCCTAATCTAGTTCCTAATCCTCCTAATCCTAATCCTATCATGCCTAATCTAATTCCTAATATTCCTATTTCCATTTCTCCATCTTCTATCCCTATTTCTTCCCACACTTATGATGGGGCTCAAGCTAGGGTTCATGATGCAAATGTGCAAGAATTATTTCATTTACCTTCTCCTTCTTATCCGATCCATGATTATATTAAAGGGAAAAACAAAGAAACCTCTTCTAAACCTATCATTCCACCATACACAACATTTTCTCATGAACACCATAATCAATCACCTCCCATAGAAGCTTTGTAAGATATGTACACTATCGGATATACTATGGTGGATAAACAAGGCTATAAGGGTTTAGGGCTTGGTGTTAATGAACATGGCATTAAAAACTTGATTCATTCATCCCCTAAACAAGATATGCATGGTATAGGTTTCATGCCTTCTCAATTCAAGGTGGTTGATCTTAACTATCATCCTCCTCTTCATGTTCTTCTTCCAACACCTTCCTTAGATCACCCTGATACTCCTCAAGATGTGGCTAAGAAAGTGTATGTCCAGTTAATGAATTCTAAGAAAGAAATCTTTAAACCTATGCTGAAAAATGCTCTCTCTAAATACAAATGTCCTTTTCATTATAGTAATACGCATTTACTTTCTAATTGTGTTCATTTCAAACTATATGTTAGAGAAAGAGCTTCTTTAGGAATTATATCCCATTCCTGGGCAGTATTATAATTTCTTCATAATTTTGATATAGGGCATTCCCCTCGTTCTTCTATAAATTAGATACTATTTTTTCTCCTCTTGTCTCTTAACTGGAGGGGAAGAGGTATTTCCTTCCAATCTTCTAGGATCCATTATGCTCTTAGCATGCATTTTGTTTTGAGTTTAATCAATTATTCTTTCTATATTCTATCCTTGTAATTTTCTATTATGGTACATACTTCCTCCGCTCATAATCATTCATGATATATTTTCTAGGACATTTGTTTTGTAAAGATATCTCTTTGCTATAAACATCTCTTGATATAATTAGTATATCCTTTGCTTCCATTCCTGGGGGGCATGTTATTTTTCTTCTTCCTCTGTCTAAGGATATACTTTCCTTAGCTTAGTGGCATTTATTTATCATACAACATTATTTCCTTATAAAGATTTATGTTTTTGGCTATGGATACCCTCTTATATGAGAGGTGCTTGTCCTATGTCATCACCTCTTCTTTATTTTGCAAATTATGTTCTTTATAAACTCTTTCCCTTGCCTTGGGTTAGAGTTTGATTCCTTCATTCTGAGATTCCTCTTCCTCTTGATCACAGGGGGCTTGATGATCGAATCTTTGGTCCCTCTTTTCTTTACAAGATGAAATTTTATCCTAAGCACTCCTCTATGGTGGGGGTCTTGATGATAATATCTCTTCCTCTTTGAGGATCCTTTTTCCATATGTGACATATCCATTTCATGATTATCTATGCTCTTAGAGGTAAGGGTCAATACTCTTTGCTAAGGATATAGTGAATATTGTTGTTAAGCTAGATATCTCCTTACCTTGTGAAGAAGGTATCCTCTTTCTCTTCCTTATCCTGCCTAGTGGGTAGTCATGATAAGGATGGGGCATATATAGGGTCTCCCTTAAACTACAGTTTACATTTTACAACATGCTAAATCCTCAGAAGGTAACGCACATAAGTTGCTAAATCCTGAAGAGACACGCATTTTTATTTTTATTTTTTGCTAAATCCTCTGAAGGTAACACACATAAGTTGCTAAATCCTAAGAAGAGATACGCAATTTACAATATTATAAATCCTTGGAAGGTAACACACATAAGTTGTTAAATCCTGAAAAGACACACATTTTATATTCCATAGTGATACAAGAATGTGGATCTATGGACATTTCAAAAGCCATCAGAAGACACATTACAATTACAAAGCACAGTTTATGGGTGAACATGTTGGGCTCTCCCTCCTTGGTGATTCATGGTAAGGTGGGCATCTTACTAGGCCAGGTAATCACTATATATTTTCTCTCTTTCGCTTTCATGCTAGTAGGATTAGATCGTGAAGTTATGTTATCTATAGTGCTGCTCTTGTCTTGCTTATGTAGTCATGTATGTTCTCTATGATTAATTTCTCTTTACTTTCATATCTTTGTGCATGTATGTTGAGTTATAATCCTTGGTATGGGGGCTCATGTCCTTTACTAATTGATGTTCTACCTCGTTGTGATCCACCAGAGTCTTTCTTCTAAATTTACCGTGAGTATGTTTGATTTCCATACTCCTGCTAAAGTGGGGGCTTAATGTATCATCTTAAAATGGAAGCACTTCCATGTTAAGAACATTTATCCCTCCTTAGGGGGTGTTTTTTACCATAATCATATTGTCCCCTCATTTCTGCACCCTCTCCTACTTCTGTACCTGTTTAGGACCCTGATTGCGCCTCTCCAGGCACCATCCATCCCATCTGGCACATTTTCTAGGGGTTCTGACTCCCAGGGTCAAGGTTGACCTCAACCTTGACTTTGGTCAAGGTCAACCTCAACCTTTACCTAGGTCAAAGATGACCTCAACTTTGACCTGGGTCCCCCTTTCCAGTTTGAAATTTTGTCGGCTGCCGGAGGTCATTAAAAGTTCATTTCCCGCTTCTGGGTCGGTTGTTTTGGGTTTCAAAGTGACGACTCTTAAATTATATTTAATATAGATCCTCTTCTAGGGATATAGGTCTAATTGGAATTTAATTATCCTATGTAGGCCTCTCTAGAAGATTGTGCCCTAGTTTCATATAAAAGGAAGTTTTATCCTCTCATTTTCTCTAAGTCTCTCTACGCAAGAAGAATCCAAGCTAAGACTCACTAAGTGCATAACCATCATCAAGAAAAAAGTTCAAGCATCCATTTTTCTACATGTTTTCAAGATTTCAAAGTTTTCTAGTCTTCCTCTCAAGCACTTAAGTTCTCCATTGAAGATCAAGGATTCAAGCTTTCAAGTCTTTGAAGGGATTTGGTTCAAGCATTCAAGATTCATCATTCAAACCCTAGATCTATCCATCATGGTGGTGTGATTCTCCTTCAAGATCCTTTGTACATCCTCAAGAATCATTCATTCTCTCTTCAAGGTGGATTCCAAGCATACAATCATGGAGGTTTATGGTTTCTAATATTGAGCCCAAGCTTTCATATTTACAAACTTGTTTACATTCAAAATACAATTGCACATCTATTGAATATCATAGCTTCATTATTAGATTTACTTCTACTACTTTCTAGCATTATTTATTTGAATTATTAATTTAAAGGTTAATTCCTAAATCAGGGTTTGACTAAGGAAAACCCCTCCCCCCCATTCCATTTTTCTTGCAGGAATAGGTTCGAAACAACGAGTTGGAGTGCAGATTCAGATACCCTTTTCAACAAACTATCAGGATCTGGAAACAATTTTTTTGTCAAAGACTTTTGAGGTTGATTCTTCCCTATGTTGGAATCAGAAATTCTGGCTCAATGCTGACATTGACTTGAGGGTCAAAATCAGAACTGTGTCAGATCGGAAAAATATTTCTGAGTTTTGTTCGTCTCTACGTTTCAGTTCCAGATCTGGTTGTAGATTTTCCAGAAACTCAGTGCGAGCCCCTGAAAAAAGCATTCTTTAGATCCATAACATTTTAAGGTTAGTACTTTCCTCCTATTCATTTCAATCTTTCTAAATCTATCACACATTCTTTTCTATAAACGAAATCTAAGGTCTTCCTCTTTGCTCTCATTTCCAATAGATTGATTCTTTTCTGCATTAATCCCTCCTTTGGGGTTAATCAACTTGGATCCTTCCTTTGTATATTTGAGGTTAAAGGAACATCTTATCTTCCCCACATATTTCAATAAACATTCTAATTTCAGATGTAACAACATCTATCGTATCTTACATTTTGGCATCATCGTCCCTATTTCTTATGTTACATTTATATGTTACAGCTACTATGGTCAAAGATTTGTACTAAATAGAGATTGTTATGTGAGTAAGCAATGACAATCATGGAGAAATTATTACGTAACAAGCTAGCTATAGTTTTTTTACATTGATTATTTTTGGTCTTCTAACTTTATAGCTAATAGTTAGCTTAAGGTGTGTAGAAATATCTTCAAGCGAAGCCCCGTGTACTTCTCTATTTATTGATTTAGTGGCTTACAAAAGTATATAATTGATTAAGAGTAAAATTTACCTACCCTTCACATGGTTCAAACTCATAGCGAATGGATATTAAGATAAATTTGACCTCCTTTTGAATTGTAGTTAAATACAATAATGTAGAGTTTTTAGCTAATGCTCGACCTATAAATGAGTTGATTACCTTCCAATGAGCTAATTGAGTTTTTTTATGATCAAATATTGAGGTTCAAAGCTATTGTAAGTGATTTTAAGCCATAATTTTGCAACATATAATTTGATTGGTTCATTTGACTTACACTATAAAATAATTTAATAAAACCTCCAAAGTTAAACTCATGGAGATTCATAGCCTCACACAAAAAGGCTTTAGAATGTAGATAACATAAATGAATTTCCTTTACAAATTGGGTGAATTTATGATAGAAATAAGGTGGTTTCTGAATTGGAAATCCATAGAAATACCCCATGTAATCTTCTTGTACATGATTTTTAGTTTAAAGTAATATGCTAAATTGTATAGTCTCTTTCAAGATTTGAACCTTAAAATTGAAAATGCTACCATGACAATTTTCCTCATGGGGGAATTTGTATTAGTTACATAAGTAACCAAAATCAACATGGAATTTATATTTATTTTGAGAATTAATTATGAGATTATGAGAGTGTCTCTACTATACACAATTGGTTTGTTTAGACAACTTGATGCACACTTATAATGAGGTAACTAATCTTCCATTAAGTAACCTTTTTTCTTCTAGGAAGGCTCATTTGATTATCAACTAAGGGTGTGTGTATTTGGATGATGTTGGTATTATATGTGCAATGAAGGGTTCCTAGTCATTTAAAAACAATAATTAAACAAAATTGAAGTAATGCTAAATATGGGTCTAGTTTGCGCAGTAGTGGTTGCAGATAATTGACATAGTGAGAAAAACAGTGGCTATGGGAAAACAGATAGAACAATTTATCAAAAAAAAAATTATGAATAACCTATATACTTAAAAAATCATAACAACAAAAATCTAAAAATGGCCCAGTTTAAGATTGCAATCAGGAAGCGATGGAACGCGGGAGGCAACGGTCAAATTTTTTGAACCAGGGCTTTAGGCGACACACTAGTTTCAACTACAGTGGTCAGGCTGAGCGTCGGTGGCCTTTCAACCAATGCCCACACCAGTTTTTCAAGCGCCCTATACAACCTTACCGAGCGTGGCGGGATCTGAAGAAAAAATGGGCAGAGAACCGCTTCACCTTCAAAAAAAATAGTGGAAAGGGGATCCACCATGTGGTTCTTGCCAGATTCAAGGATATCGAGCATAGACTCTAGAGACCCAAGCAAACAGGAATGATCACCGAGAACATAGAGGTAGACACTCCCAAAGCCACCTTTGCACCCCCCTTTTTAAATATTCAACATAAAGGATGGCGTTATAATTTAGATTTCTTAAGAAGCAAAGCTTTCTTTCTAAAATGGATGGGTTCTTGGCTTGCCTATGAAAAAATCAAAGCATGGGTATATAGGCATGCTAGCGCAGACTGCACATTAAAAACCCTATCAAATGGTTTTTACCTGGTGACATGCCCCACAAAGAATATAAAGGTGGAAGTTCTCCAATCGGAGCCCCATTTCATGGACGGTTTGGGTTTATACATCAAGGACTGGGAACCAAACTTTGATCCATCCAAACACATGTTTGTGAACGTCCCTCTATGGATAAACCTTAAAACCCTCCCACGGGAATATTGGAATATTGAAACCCTAACCATGGTGGGGAATATGTGGGGAACATTTTTAGATTGGGGGGAGGCCCTCAACAAGAAATATCTATCAACCTATATCAAGATATTAATCCTTTGGAATGAAGCTACCCCTCTGCCTAAAACCTTAGAACTCAGATCTAGAGAAGGAATTTGGAAACAACCGATTGAAAAAACAAGCCGAGAAGATGAAGAGATAAATGTGGTAAGGGAGATGGGCAAAGGCAAAAGACTCTGTGTAGTTTGGGAAGAGCTATTATGTGACAGAGGACAATAGGAGATTCAAAAAGAATCTGAAGCAAAGAAAGTTGTTGTAAGAAACCAAACCCACATGCTAGAAAAGGGGGAGAGCTCCCATAATGAACCTACCCTTGAAGTTATTCCCAGATCATCCCGTCTCCCACACTTGGATAAGATTAATAACCTTAGTTGGATTGCCTCTCTACACTTTGATAGGCTAGTCCCTAAGAACCCTGATCCAAACACCACATCAGCTAACACCAACCCGGAGCAGAGACATGAAACTCCAAAGCCACAAATTTGGGCTAGCAGAACAATTGCAGCAAGAAGGATAATACAGATCATAGACCCACACAAATCAATGGGGGAACATCGATTACCATCCCAAAGTGGCACATGGATCCACCCTCAATTGAAATCAATCCAACAGAGAGTCCAAAATCTCAGCCAACTCCAGAAGTCCAATGGCATGTCTCTGCTGGAGGTGCCATCTCCGGTCATAATACATCGACCGAGAAGGTGGAGGAGGAAAAGGACTATGTCCCTACCACCTGGGTTTATAATATAGGCACTCTGATCAAGGATATCCACATCTCACGTATCAGGAACTTGGGGGAGTCCTTTGAGGGAGCCAGAGACAGTGGAGGGAACATTTTGGACCATAAGGGCAGAGATGATGAGGAAGACCTTGACACTGAGGATTTTCTAGCTCTATAGAATAGCTTGATATTACAGAAGTGAGAACCATAGAACAAATGGACTCCTCCAGGATTAAGGCTTATCTTGTAGAAAAGAAAAAGAGAGGTGCAAGCACCCTAAAAATGAGGCTTGCAAAGGCTGGAAGTGCAAGCGGCCAATGCAAATTGAGATCAGGAAAGGGTGGTGCCCTTTCCCGGGAGCAATGAAAATCTTATCTTGGAATGTCAGGGGCTGCAATGCCTCTGACAAAGTTCGTCTGATCAAGTGATGTTTTGATCAGAAAAAACCCGATGTAGTGTTTCTTCAAGAAATAAAACTCAAAAATGAGGATTGTTCTTTGTTTGCAGCAAAATTCCCGAGATGGAAATGCTTCTTCATGGATGCAGATGGTGCGTCTGGAGGCCTAGGTCTATTAGGGAAGGAAGAGGCAGTAAACATTGATATTATTCAACAACACAAATCATGGTTATGGGCAAGGGTGGAATCCATGCAACTTCTCAAAAGTATTAACATTATAAATATTTATGGCCCCAACAGTCCAACCCTCAAACTTATATTGTGGCAGGAAATCTCAAAAGTCCTAAAGGATAATCTGGCAGAAATATTTATCCTTGGGGGTGACTTTAATGCCATCCTTAGGCCGAAAGACAAAAATGGTGGTCATGGATGGTCTGGAAAAGTCAGATGGACTTTCAAAGCTTCTTTATAGATAGTGGATTAATGGAGATGAAACTAAAAGGTGGAGACTACACATGGACAAACCGTAGATTGGATTTCAACAACATAGCAGAGAAGTTGGATAGATTCTTCCTAGCTGGTGACTGGATAGCCACATAATGGATGTGCAAGGCGGAGATACTCCTGATAACAGGATCAGACCATTACCCCATTGGATTGAGAATACAAGAGGATATTGTTCCCGACAGATGCCCCTTCAAGTTTGAGGCAATGTGGCTTAGAGCTGAAGGCTTTGATGATATGGTGAAAACATGGTGGAATAATGTTCCAAGTAGAGTTGGGAAACTTGCTTTTATCTTTTGCAAAAATCTTCAATTCCTTAAAGAGAAGCTGAAAATTTGGAATAGGGAAAGCTTCAAAAACATCTTTATGGAGAAATACAGACTAGAAGAGGAGCTAAAAACCATGAATGAGCACATTATTACCAATGGAATGAATAATGTTGTATTTTTAAAGGAGAATCAATTAAAAAAAGAGTATGAGGAAACCTTGGCTCAGGAGGAAATATACTGGAGACAAAAGTTAAGAGAATTGTGGCTCAAGGATGGAGACTGAAACACAAAGTTTTTTCACAACTCTGCTAAAGTGAAAAGTGCAGGGAACAAAATCTTCTCCATCAAAAACTAGTAGGGACTCACTTTGGAAAATGAGAAAGACATCAAGGAAGAAGCATTAAGATACTTCTCACAAATCTTTTGTGCAGAAAGGCAGCAAAACACTGAATCTGGGGAAATTATTAACACAATCCCAACATGCATTAGCCCAGCCCAAAATGCCTTTCTCTTGAAACCAACAATTGTTGGGGAAGTCAAGAATGCACTGTTCGGGATGGGGGGAGACAAGGCACTGGGTCTAGATGGGTTCACTACCCTTTTTTACCAACATTTATGGGACCTTGTGGGGACAAAGGTATGGGAAGTGGTAATGGAGGCGTGCAAAGGAAAATTTATCCTAAAAGACATGAACAACACTCTTATTGCACTGATTCCCAAAAAATTAGACTCTTCTAGTTTTGGTTATTACAGGCCTATTGCTCTATGTAATGTTATCTACAAAATAATATCCAAAACAATGGAAAATAGACTGAAAACAACCCTGAAAAAGTAATATCAGAGGAACAGAGTGGCTTCACCCCTGTTCGTTTGATATATGAAGAGATCATCGTTGCCCATGAGGCAATTCATACGGTCTGAAAAGCCAAGATAGAAAGGATGTTGGTCAAACTTGACATCAGGAAAGCGTATGATGAGGTGGATAGGGGCTTCCTCTTTAAAATAATGGCAAAGTTTGGGTTTTCAGAGGAACGGGTAAAGTGGATTGAGGGTTGCCCCTACAATGTGTGGTTCTCCATCCTAGTTAATGGCAGCCTGCAGGGATTCTTTGAAACACGCAAAGGCATACGACAAGGGGATCCAATATCCCCTTTCCTCTTCATCATCATGGAAGAGGCCCTAGACAGACTTATAAAACAAAAAAGAAACTCAGGTTTATGGAAAGGAATAAAGGTGGCAGCGGGAGTGTCGGCCCTTTCACACTTGCAATTTGTTGATGACACCTTCCTGGGGGGAGGCCTCTTGTAGAGAAGCAAGAATTATGAAATCAACACTGGAAAAATACACCACTACCTCAAGACAACAGGTAAATTGGATGAAATAAGAAATCTATTTATTTAACACTCCCCCTCAACGACAAACATATATATGTAAAGTTTTGGGCATGAGGAAGGGAGCCCTCCCATCCAAATATTTGGGGATCCCACTTTTTGAGGGTACGGGAAAGTCTAAAATTTGGGCTGAACTGACCTCTGCTATTTCTAAAAAAATGACAGGCTGGAAAGGGAAATGGCTCTCATCAGCAGGTAGAATTCTTATTCTAAAATCAGTCATATCAGCAATGCTAGTTTTTCCAATGTTCTGCCTTCAGATCGCAACCAACATTTTAAATAAAATAGGACAAGGCATGCGGAAATTCTCTTGGAATGGATTGTCTCAGGATGAAAAATCCCATTGCTTGCATGGGATAAGATTTGCAAGTCCAAGAAAGATGGTGGCGCAGGAATCAGAAATTGGCAACTTATGAACATTGCATTAGGGGCCAAATTAATATGGGAGATCCAACAAAAACCAAATTGCATGTGGGTACACATCCTTAAATAAAAATACCTTGACAACCCTAATGAAAATCACATTCTCACTTTCAGAAACCCTCCCTGGGGTTCTGCAATGTGGAACTTTATTATCTCATGCAGACAGATAATCACGGATCATGTATCTTGGAATGTGGGTAATGGGAAATCAACAAAATTTTGGGATGACTCATGGAATGAACTTCCAGCACTAAAAAGGAATGGTTATCTCCATGATCTACAAAACTACTTCATTCGGGCTTGGGGGGAACACATATTAGACTACCTTGAGCCGACAAGGGAAGCACATGGCAGAGAATGGCAATGGAAATCAATGATCCATTAGAATTTATCATATCAACAAAAAGCAACAATGCAAGGAATATTTAAAGACAGAAGGATCCTTCTTACCTCAAATAAGGAAAGGTGATATGGTGTGCATCAAAAAGAGGAGAATACTTAGTCAATCTGGGCTACCAGCTTTTGGAAAGGGCTGACAGGGAAGAGCAATGGCCTACAAAGCTTTGCTGGAACAAACATTGCCTCTCCAAAGCTGGGGTCTTTACATGGCTCGCCTCTAGGGGCAAAATATTGACAGGGGATAGAAGGAAAAACCTCAGATTTTTGGGCCCCATGAAATGCCTGATGTGTGGCAAGGCAGAAGAGGATGCTAACCACCTCTTGGTCAACTGTAAAATTGTAAACTCATGTTGGGCAATGATCCAACACAATCTGGGATGGCATGGACCCCTACAAAATACTCTCAAAGATGTTTTGCTGGTATGGCCCTCTGCCCCCGGCTGGTCCCGCCTTGATGCAATTTGGGATATATGTCCCTCAGCTCTACTCTGGGAAGTTTGGAAAGAGAGGAACCGTAGAATATTCAGAGACCAAAAAGAGACCTTAGCCATGCTCATGAGAAGGATCAAAAATTCAATAGAGGAAATAATGACCAAATTAGCAAACAAAAAATCCATGAAATGCCCCTTCACTCAATTTGACTCAAAGATTCAAAATAGATGGCCAGGCATTAAAATTCGCTCATGGGGAAATTTCTTGAAACACAAGACCCACAGCAAGAAGGAAGGCGTTAAATGGGAACCACCCGACATGGATTGGATTAAAATAAATTTTGATGGAGTATCAAGAGGGAACATTGGGGTATCTAGCATTGGTGTCATTGCGAGAGATTGGCAAGGCAATTTATTAGCCTTTGAAGCAAAAAGGATTATTGAAGGGACAAACAACATGGCTAAAGTGCAGGCAACAATGCTAGGGGTCAAAATGGGGTTAAAACTAGAAATCAAAAATCTCCACCTAGAAGGGGATTTGACTGTCATTATTGGGGCCGTCCAAAAAGGTCATATCTGGGCATGACACCTTCAATCATATATAAAACACACATCTGAACTTCTCAACGGCTATGAAAATTTCAAAATACCACATGTTAGAAGAGCAGGCAACGTTGAGGCAGATTGCCTATCAAATTGGGTAGCTAATTTTAATATGGTGGGGATCAAGCAATATGAAAACTTCACTAATATCAATATGGAAGATGATGAGCAATGGGAGCCAGTTGTTCCACACGTGGATTAACCCACGTCACTAGAAATGCCAGAGATGCAGATTGGGGGACGTTGTGGTTAGGAACTCATGTAAGACCGATGGGACAAGTTCTAATCGAGGGAATGAAAGGACTTGACATCATGACAATTCAATTCAAATCATCATTGTTTGTAGTGGCGGCGATAAAGGTAATTTACACTTCATCCCTTCAGAAATGACGGAATGATGTCAGTTTGACACTTGGGCCAAATCAACAAAAATGACATATGGGTCTCTAACCCTGATCCGTGCCAAATTAATCATCAGAAGGACAAGAAGGTGGGTGGAATGGCAGGAACATGATGGAGATGGGACGTCGATGGGATGGAAAATCCAGTCAGGAAAAGTTGTGATTTAATTACAAATAAATTTGCAGAGATTTGCATTAATGCTCACACCCTCTACACATTCTCTAAATGCTTTAATTTATTCTTCATATATTGTGGGACTGATAAACTTGCAAGTGTTTGAGCACAGGTTTGGAGATTGCAGAGATGGAGGCGACCTTCATGCTGAAACCGGGGAGGAACAAACAACAAAAGGGATTTTTTGGCAAAATCAAGGTTAAACGAGTTCAAAAGCTTATGCAATGGTCCTCCAAGGATTTAGAGGATGTGGTCATGAACACTTTGGGCCCAAAATACATTACGGCCACTCACCGAGGACGTCTAAATGTGGACATTCCCTCAATGTTGCTGGCATGGGCCCTAGAACTTGAAATGGAGCACGAGGAGGTGTGGGAGGTCATGGTGGAGCTGTTCAACATGGATTTACTAGAAGGCATGGACTTGTTCCTTGAATGGGCATGGCCGGGAGTGGGTTTCAGCATAACTGAAGGGATTGCCAATGAAGACCGAGAAAGAGTGCAAGGCATCATCCCTTTTGTGCGATGGCCATGGGGAATAAACAAAGACAATTATCGAATAGATAGATTCATTGGGTGGGAGACCATCAAGGCAGAAATAAGAGAATGTCACCCACCACCTGATGCTAGAGAGGTGGCTCTGAACCTGAAAATCCCCTGAAGAAGAAGGACAGTGCGTAATGGACGCCGAGCGCGCCAAGGTTGAAGAAATCAAGCAAGGTTGTAAGTGAAACTCACTAAAAAAAAATTATATTTTTGGAAGTTTTTATAATATGGAGTATTGCTGAGAATGACACTCCAATTTTGACTGGGCCAAAATGACATTTTGAGCTTGATAATGTCTGTTTCCAACCAAAAATATGGTTTTTTGAAGCACATTCAGTTAAAGATATGCCAAAACTGAAGAAAGTGGTGAATGAGATTGTATAGATGGAGGTAAAGATAGTATAGTGAAGATAGCATGCAAAATGATGCTAAAATTTCTTTTTACATTCTCTCAGCTTTGTAATCCAGAGAAAATGCAGGAACTATGTTTGGAGGCACTGAGGTGCCGGGTGAAAAGGCTCAACACCCATTTTGGTGCATTTTGCTGTTTAGAATATATTGTAATGGTCTACGACCAATAGCATGACTGGGTAGAATAGTACACTCATACTTGAAATGTAAATCTTATTTTCTTTAATCAATAAAAATACTCAACTATTACCGATAAAAAAAAATCATAACAACAAATTTGAATAGTATGGAAAGCAATAACTAATTGATTGCTAATAAAAGAAACTATTCAACATTAACTATGCAACTATTGTTCTCTTAAATAAATTAATATAATATAATCTATTCAGAGAGTTACTTAACCTCAAGTGGCCAATGTTTGAGGGGTCATAATCTCATACAAATGGGAACTTAACTCAGATCAATGCCAATCATTCATTTACATTAATATAAATGGTGTGCAATAACATAAATTAATATCTACTTCTATCTCTACAATCTAGATGGAATCTAATATGATCAAAGAAAGATAACTATAGACTAATCTAGACTTTATAGATAGTCCCATAAGTAGTGTTTATAACTACAATTGAATTCATGTTACATGGATGTTGTTAATACAGGTCTAATTACTATGAGGGGAGGGGTGAATCAGTAATCAACATAAAACCTAATCTCAGCTTCTTTAAACTTTATGCACCAAAACATTCAATAGCAACTAGTATAAATAAAACTTTCAATGTATGCATCCATAAGTAATCAATCACACAATGTAAATACTATATTTTTTTTTGTGTAAACCCAAATGGGAAAAAACCACGGTGTGAGTTGGTACCCACAAAATCTCCACTCTTATGGAATACACCATGTTAGGAGATTACCCTATTAAAGGTTACAACAGCACTATTAGGTGCTACCCAATTAAGGGATTTTCCTTTAGATATATTAGGGTCTTTGCCTTGTTAGGAGAAGCCTTGCTAGAGGAATTAAAACATTCAATTCAAATGCTACCTCGTAAGAGGATTTACAAAAAAATATCTGTTAGGATGCACCCTATTAAGGGATTTCACTATTACAATGATTAGAAAGCAACATATAAAGTGATCTGTGCAATTTTACTACCTTTGCATGATCATACCCAATTAAGCTCTATACTTCTTATCCATACTCTATACTCTTCCACAACTTGATCACACTTGATTCTTTTACTTGCTCCTTCACCAAATCCTTATGCAATTCGCAATCATCTCTTTAACTTCTTCTTCAACTATCCAATATATAGATTTACTTCCACTAACTTAAAACAAACCCTAGATCTGAGATATGAAAAATCTAGATCACATTAGGTAAGATACAATTTATCTAACAACTTATGAAACATTTTTCTCTGATCACGTCGACTTACATATGGATTTTACCTTGGTAGTTGAGTCATCTTCAAAAACTCTTTTGACCAAAAGAAACTTTTTGAAGAATCCACCTCAAATGCATACCTCAATAAATGTGATGTCAAGTAAGTTCAAAAAATTATTAAACTACCTTACTAATTTACAAAAAACCTCACTGATCCTATTGCCACTTTGAATATCTTCATCGATTCACAAATCTTCATAACCTGTTCAAGAACTCTGTCTTGTTTACCTGTTCATTTTGTTAACACCGCTTCTAGTCAACTAAACTAGTTGCACCAGTCAATAATATGAGTCATGATCTCAAACATAATATCTAGAAATAGTTCACAATCATATCCTATGATATCTCCATCAAATACTTTACCGATTTGAGATAAAATTAAAATCACTTATGGTATGTCATTAACTATTTTAGCAGTTACCCATTTTGATTTCATTCTTGAACATAATCAACTCAATACTTCATATCAAACATCGCGATGGAAAATTTAACATCACAACACATGACATATTCTTCCATTAGAATAGAAACTCCAAAAACATATTGAAACTCATGATTCACTTACACAATATCTGGTAACATACTGAAAATACTAAGTCAATTAATTGACATCAATGACAATCAAATAATTGATTCACTTGTCATCAAATCTATACCAATCTTCATCATGCAATACTTAGAATCACTAGATCAATTATGCTAACAATATCCCCCTTTGGCATTGATGGAAACACTCTTATCTTCTTTTAACTTCTAAATTCTTATTGATATCACCTTGTTGATTGATGTCAACACTTTGTCTCTTTGATGGCAATCTTCTTACTGACTTCTGCAAAATGTTGCCACTTTTATCTGTACCTTTGATCATACATTTTCTCACTCTATTATACTAATTCATCATCTTCGTATACTCCCCCTTTCATTTCATCCTATCTGTTCTTCTCTTGTTTGCATACATAGTCTCCCCTTTTTTCAACTGCATATATTCCCTCTATATGAAAATACATATTCTCCCCTTTTGACAACAATGCCAAAGATGTCTAAACATTCAGTCACCTCTATTTATACTTGACTGATCCTTGATTTTTCTTTCCTCATCACTGTATTACAACATCATACTAAGACTTCTCCCCTATGGAGTAGTCCACCACTACATCAATTCATACATATGATATTCAATTACAGGACATAATAACCCGACCAAAATAACCCTAGACAGAATTAACCCGACCATAATAACCCAAGGAAAAAATAACCCAGGGTCATAATAACACATTCCAAAATAACCCACATTCAAAATAACCCATGGAAAAAATAACCCCATAAGGTTATAGAGAAAGAAAAACAAAATTTATAAATTACAGGTATATTTCTAAAAAAAAAAATTCATATTTTCAATTAAAGTGTCAAATTATGAGTAATGTCTCTTATATAATCTAAAATATTATTATTGTCATAACTATAAAAATAAAATTTGTCTTTCTTTGAGTTCATGGTATTTTTGCCTGCTTGGTTGTGTAGTGTGTCCAACCATATATTTCTCTATTTTATTCTCTTGGAGACCCTGTTCTTTTTTCACTGTTTTGATGAATTTCTAGATTGAGCTATGCGATGATTGAAGCAATTCACTAAATCCTCTATGTCATCCCTCAATAGAATTATTGGTTTTGGGAAGATCATCTTGAAAAGCTGAATAGAAGTTCCACATTATGATTGGAAACTTAGGTGACCGTTTGTTGCCTCTTCTAGTTAGTCTTCCAACCCATGTGTCTTCAAAATAATCAATTATGGGTTGCAAAGTCTCCGCATGTTATATATAATAAGGAGATTGTAGAAGTGTTTTGAATGCATTGATTACATATATCTGAGGCACAAAAGCTAATGCAACAAGTTTTTTGATCTCAAGTGACATTTGGAAAATTTTCAGAAATAGCTCCCTTGAAACCTAATTCAAAATCAATAAGTATTAGTTTTTGGGTTTAGATCAGGTTGAAATTGTTTTAATTTTACAAGTACTTGTGTATAAGTGGATCTTATTTTTTTGGTCATGAGAATATAGATGAGTGGAAATATTGCATCATTTTTCAATCCATGAATTGTGTACAATTGCTGAAAAATACTTGGTACTATTTTAAATGTACCATCACTGAATTCTGTTTGTGTTGTAGTATAGCACCGACTTGAACATTTATTTGTAAAATATACTGCACAACGCCAGATCATTTTATTAACACCTTCTCGATGAAGCAAAAATGTGTAACCATTTAAAATGAGTAATTTCTTATTTTTTTGACTTGTTAAAATTGAAGAGGCATTGTATATATTAAAAATTATGAAGAATTTCTTGATTCCCTTAAAGTATATTTAGTTTTCTGTGATTTTTATAGAAAACCCTAGGAAAATTTAATATAATGTTCAAAAACTTATATTAAAAAATATTTTTTTTTCTTATGAATTTTGATTTCTCTTTTTCTTATCACTCTACACACTCTTAATTCTTCTCCCCTTCTTCCTTCTTTTACTTCTCTTAATTCTACTACTGTATATCCTCTTAACGCCTCTTCATAATAACTCTTATTTAGCTTATTCCCACAAATTTGTCTTTATTTCTATAATTATTTACCATTTTATAAGTTAATTAAGCATATTAAAGATGTTTTAAGGCTATTTTAGGGGTATATAATGGATATATGGTCTAAAAAAAACCTAATTATCCTCTATGTTGCCTCACAATCCCTTTTTTAGCATACTAACTTGATCTAAAATGACCTTGGGTTATTTTGACCATGGGTTATTGTGATGCTAGGTTATTATGTCCTTGGGTTATTATGGCGGGGTTATTGTGTCCAGAGTCAATTTGGTCAGGTTATTATGTCCGGTTACCATGATATTATGATAAACACATATGAACTGATGAAATCAACATCATTCTCTAATTAGCTTTAGATAGGGGAATAAACCCTAATCTACCTCTAAGATGCTCAAAGGTATCCTTTTGTAATGGCTTGGTAAATATATCAGAAAATTGTTCTTTAGTAGACACATAGTCAAACCTTACCTCATTCTCTTGTACCTATTCTCTTAGGAAATGATATTTAATTGCAATGTGCTTTGTCTTCGAGTGCATCACTAGATTCTTAGAAATGTTTATTGCACTAGTGTTATCACAATAGATAATAACTGGTTCAGTGACCTCATGAATTCCCTCAAGATTTTTTTTATCCATAGCACTTGCTGACAGTTGAGAGTAGCATCAACATACTCTGCCTCTGCAATAGATTGAGAAATGCAATTCTATTTTTTACTAGTTCAAGAGACTAATCTTTCACCAAGAAAGAATGCTCCACCACTTGTGCTCTTCCTATCATCAATATTTCCTTCCCAATCTGCATTAGTAAACACATTCAAAGATAACTCTCCATCCTTACCATACCATATTCCATAGTCTTTTGTGCCCTTGAGATATCTGAAGATCCTCTTTACTGCAACCACATGTGAGTCCTTTGGATTTGAGGAAAACCTTGCAACAATACAAACAACATGTGCCATATCTGGTCTACTGTGCACAACATATTGCAATTTACTGATCATGGATCTATATAGAGTTTCATTTATATCTTTGGATTCATCCTCCTTAGATAGTTTCCAACCTGTGACCATAGGTTTTTCCATTGGTTTTGAGTCTTCCATGCCAAAAAAAATTCAGAATCTCCTTCATGTACTTGGATTGACTGATGTATATCCCTTTCTTTATCTACTGTACTTGAAGACCAATAAAGAATTTGATTTATCCTCTTATGGAAATTTCAAATTCCTTCCTCATTTCTTCTGCAAATGACCTTCTTAATGCTTCATTTCCACCAAATATTATGTCATCAACAAAAATTTCAGCAATCAATATCATGTCTTCACTTTCAGATTTTAGATATACATTACTATTGTAACTAGTTCTTGTGAAACCTATCTGAATAAGATAAGCATGTAGCCTTTCATATCATGCTCTTAGATATTGCTTCAGTCCATACAATGCTTTATGCAATTCACATACCATGTATTTACCTTCTTCAGTTGCAAATCCTTCATGTTGTTCAATGTATACTTCTTCTTCTAACACACCATTTAGAAATGCATATTTACATCCATTTGACAGACCTTAAAACCTTTATAAGAAACATATTCCAAAAGTATCCTTACACATTCAATTCTAGCAACGGGTGCAAAGGTCTCACCATAGTCCAGTCCTTCTTCTTGTGCAGACCCTTTGCAAACTAGCCTTGCCTTATTTTTTATCACTTCTCCTTTCTCATTCAACTTATTCCTGAAAATCCATTTAGTGCCTATAAAATTCTTGTCAGTAGGTCTGGGTAATAAATTCCATGTATTATTCTTCTCTATTTGATCTAATTCCTCTTTCATATCCTTAACCCAATCATCATTTTCCAAAGCATCTTTAACACTTTTAGGTTCTAATTCAGATAGTAGACAAGTGATTTCCCTTACCTTACTCCTTGTCATCACTCCAACATTTTTATCTCCAATAATATGATCTTGTGTGTGATTGAGTTTCACATACCTTGGGAGTACTGGTTTTGTTCTTTGGTTACCTTCATCATCACTCACCAGTAGTAGATCATTCACCACTTTAGTCATCTATGGTATTGTATCTGGTCCACCAGTTGAAAATAAACAAACCTATCATAGTCCTTTGGTTCCTTCTTTCTATCTTCCTTAGTTTTCTTAGAAAATTCATCAATTCTAACATTGGCACTTTCAACCATCTTGTTAGTATGCTTGTTCAAATACTTATAATCTTTGCTTCTAGTAGAATAGCCTCATAATATCCCTTCATCACTCTTAGAATCAAATTTTCCATTTTGTTCATCCTTCTTTATGTAACATTTACTTCCAAAATTTTTGACATAATTTACACTAGGAGTATGACCATACCACAACTCATAAGGTGCTTTGTTTGTACCTTTCTTAAGTTGTCCCCGATTCAAAGTATAAACAACAATACTTACAAATTCTATCCAAAAGATTTGAGCCACTCCCTTTTGTACCAAAAGTATTTTTGCACAGTCAATTATGGATCTCTTCCTTCTCTCTACAATTATGTTTTGCTGAGGTGTCCTCGGTGTTGATATTTGTCTCTTGATTACATGTTCTTCACAAAATTTTGTGAACTCATGTGAGGTAAAATCACCCCCTCTATCATATCTGAGACACTTAAGTGCTTTACCTGTTTCTTTTTCAACTCTTTCTTTATACACCTTAAACATGTAGAATGCATCAAATTTATCCTTCAAAAACATAACAAACATCATTCTTGAATGATCATCAACAAACAAGATAAAGTACTTATCTCCATAGTAGCTCTTAGTTCTCATTGGCCCACATAATTCAATGTGTACAAGGTCAAGAATGTTCTGAGATGAATAAAATTTACAAGTAAAGATAGAACTAGTTAACTTTCCCAACTGAGACTCCTTACACATAGAATTATCAAGCTTAGCTAAGGTAGGAAAACCTATAACACATCTTTTCTTACTGACCTTTACTAGATTATCAAAATTAACATGACAAAATCTTTTATGCCATAACCAGCAGTCTTCAACTTTAGCAAATAAGCAATGTTTATTAGTAGAGTTCAATCAGAATAGGTTACCTCTAGTCTATTCACCAGTAGAAATCAAATCTCCAGATGTTCCTAAGATCTTGCAAACACCATTACTAAATCCCAATCTGAAACCTTTGTTATTCAGCTGAGAAACACTTAACACCTTATACTTTAATCTATCAGCCCAATAAATATCATCATAATTAGTCTTATCATTAAGTGTTATTATACCTTTACCTCTTACCACACATGGAGAATCGTTACCAAATCGGACTGCACCTCCATCACATTCTTTCATTGAAATAAATTTTCTCTTGTCACCGATCATGTGATGTGTACACCCACTGTCTATTATCCAATCACCATTGTAATTCATGCTTCAAATCAATGCTTTTTCCTCACTATCTCCATATATATTGATTGAGGGTTCTTCTTTGTGTTGGATGATATTAGATAAAGATACTATTCATGTTTTGTCATTGATGTCAACATATGTTTCTGTGAAGAAGACAGACTGGTTACTTGACTGGAAGAAGTGTACAGACACTATATAGATGATTCATAATGATCAAAGTTGGTTATATGAAGAAGGATGTGTTTTGGCCTTATTCCTAAGGTCACTTGGCTTTATGTTACATATTTAGGATGTTGCAGTTGATTTAGTGAAGACTAGTTTCTGGACTGTAACTGTGATGCTTGACAAAGTAGGTCTCTGTGTTTTGGGTATATCTTACTGGAGAAGATATTTCAGGTGATGTGATCTTACTGGATGACAGAGGACATATTGAGGAATGTTGGGTATTGATCAATTGGCATGAGAATTTTGGTGACATCAGCTGTGGCGTGTATTCTAGAGGAGACCTATTTGGTGGTCAACTTTAGATATGTAGCATGTAATATGAATTGTGAGCATGGATTGCGGATCTGGGAGTATAACTGATGGATTGTATTTGATGTTTACTTTTTATAGGTACCATGTGTATCTTAGCAAGGGTTTAAACAATCATTTGTATATTGGGAAAGCCTAATTAGCTGACCTAATTAATTATTTGTGTATTAGGAAAGCTTAATTGGTCGACCTAATGAATTATTGTAAGAGGGTATATATGAGAGATATTTTCTTTTGGAAAGATGTGGTAGTGGAAGAGAAGTGCAAGCTACGAAGCTTGTTTGGCTGCTGGATGTAGAGCAGAGTTTGTGATAAGAATACTTAATTAGAATTGACCAAGCAAAGATAATTGCTATCAAACAATTCACTGGATTGTATATTTTCTATATACACTTGTTTGGATTGTGAATCCTTGAGGGTGGATTTAACCTTCTTTGGACTATGTACTGTAATGTTATAATCAACTCCTAACAAGGCTAAATCTTTTAACAGGGATACTATACTCTCAATACATTATTTGTGGGTGCTAATTCCCACTGGGTTTTTACCTTTAACAAGGTTTCCTCGACTACAAATATTGTGTTATTGTGTTGGCATTTACTATGTTATCATTTTCATTGCATTTACTATGTTATCATTTGCATTGCATTGCATTTACTATGTTATCACAACTAATTCACCCCCCCCCCCTCTTAGTTGTCTTTTGTAATGTTATTCCTAACAATTGGTATTAGAGCTACTGGTCCTTAGAGAGAAATATTAACAACTTGAGGTGATCCTAAAGATGAGTTACTACAGGAAGGATAGTCCAAATTTTGATCCTGAAAACTTTGATAGTTGGAAGAACAAGATGAGAACACATTTGCTATGTTTGGGAATTGACTATTGGATGATCACAAAGAAGAATGAAAAGATAGTGACTGAGGATGAACTAGAGAAAGCTACTGAAAATGAAAATAAGCTATTTTCATGTAATATAGTTACAAGGGAATCATTGATCAACACACTTTCTGAAGGTGAATTCATAGAAGTAAAAGACTTGAATTCTACACATGAGATTTGGACAAGATTAGAAGCACGGTATGAAGGAGATAAGTTTACAAAATAGACAAAGCTATAGAAATGGAAGACAAAGATGGAATCACTGAAGATGAGAGAAGATGAGAACATTAGGGCATATGGATAGAGAATTACTGAAGTGGTTACTAGTATTAGAAACTCTGGAGGTACTTATAGTGAGGAAGAAGTGATTGCAAATATACTCAGATCTTTGACACCTATATATAGAACCAAAGTACACACTATAGAGGATATTATACCTTTGACTCCGAACTTCACTAGAGAAATGTTGATTGGAAAGCTAACTAATTTTGAGGCCACAAAATTGGGATATACTTTACCTGAAGTTGGGTCAACATTTAAGGCAACCGTGCATAAGAACAAAAAGACCTGTGAAGATGGAAAAAGGGGGTCTCCACCACTTTGTTGTGAAGGGTGGAAAAGGGGATGTGTGTTTTAATGTTAATTCCCTTAAACCTACTTTACATTTAATTGAAGTTTGTATTGAAATGTGTATTAAGAGGAAAATAAGATGTTCCACCTTTATCCTCAAATGCACAAATGAAAGATCCAAGTTGATCAACCCAAAAGAGGGATTAATGCACAAGTGAATCAACCATTTGGAAATGAAAACAAAGAGGGAGATCTTAAATTCTATTAATTGACAATGTAGATATGATATATGACAGTAATTGAAAAGGATGAGAGAAATTACTAACCTTGAAGAATTGCAGATCAAAGAATGTTGTTTTCTAAGGTCTGTACTCTATTTCTAGAAAATCTGAAGTATGATCTATAACTGGAACGCAAAGAGGAACAAAACCCAAAAATATTTTTCTGATTTGACACCGTCTTATGAAAAAGGTCGACCTTGACCCACAAATGTCACCCCTAACCCAATAATCTCGACCCTGACTTGCACAACCTCGACATAAAATATGTTCGTGGAGCTCGAAAGAAAGACAAAAAGGGTATCCAGATCTAAGTCCAAATCCGCAGTCCCAAACCTGTACCTACAAGAAAAAGAGGTTTGTTTGTTGTGGGGGAGGGGTTTGCCTTTGTCAAACCCTAGTTTTGGAATTAACCTTATAATTAAATTGAAATTGCATAAATGTAAACAAATTAAATGCACAAATTCACCTTGCTTGCAAAAGTCCTTGTGGCGGATTCAAATCCATGGATCCACAAGTAGGCACCAAAGTATGGAATGTAGAATTTAGGATGTCTTCAATCACTTGTATATAGATCTCCAACACTAAGTCTTGAATGGGTTCTTGAGTATGAAGAGGCTTGGAAGAAGATGGATGGAGAGATCACCAAAAAGGGCACTATGTAGCTTGAAATCTTCAATGGCCTCCCATGGATCTCTTTGATGAATGATTGAATGCTTGATGATGGATGAATCCTTGCTTCAAATCTTGTTTGATTGCTTTCTTGAACTTCACTTGATGATGCTTAGGCTTCAATAGAGGACTTAGTTTCTCAATATCACTTAGAGAAAATGAGAGGAGAAAGCTTATTTTTATATGAAATTAGGGCACAATCTTCTAAGGAGGCATACATAGGAGATTTAAATTCCAATTAAACCCTTACCCTTAGAAGAGGACCTATATTAAATATAATTTAGGAATCACTGCTTCGGAACCTGAAACAGCCGACCCGGAAGCGGGAAAATAACTTTTGCAAAGACTGACATCCGAAAAATGTGGGACCCTGAGATTTGAACCCTGGGTCAGGGTCGAGGTCAACCTTGACCTAGGTCAGGGTCAAGGTCAACATAGACTCAAAAGGTCAACCCTGACCCTGAGGTCAAATATCTCAGATCTGCAGTCCAAGATGCAAAAATCAGGTTGGAAAGAAGTGGAAGAAGGGGCAGAACAGGGGGAAAGCCAGGTCAAAGATAAGGAACCCATTCAAGGTGCTTGACATGACCCCAAACCACTTACTCAGAAGGCTAAACCATTCTACCATGGAAGTGCTTCCATTTTCCAACTATACATTTAGCCCCCACTTTAGCAAGAGTATGGACTCAACACAAACTCTTGGTAAAGGAGAACATAGAGAAAGGACAATCTTATTAGAATCAAAAGGGACAAAGAAATCCTCAAGCCCCCAAGGGACTTAAGTCTTTATCAACCCTAAGATCACAATAAGAGAGACATCACTTAGTTAAAGAGAGAAAGAGAGAGGGTGTGATTATCTTGCCGAATGGGAACCTATGTCTCATTGTGAACTACAAAAAAAAAGTGTAACTGGAAAGATGGAGTTGAACTTCCTAGTGAATGTGGCTACTCACTAGTTAACCCATCAGGGAGATCCATTCTTAAAGGGATCAAAAATATTGTAAATTGAAAACTGGCAGGATCAAGGGATCCGTGTAATTTTTAAACTGGAGGGATCAAGAGATCCTAAAAAGGTAAAATGACCATGCTTTAAGGATTAGTTTTTAATCCATAAAGGGAAAAGGTTTTTAAGTCTTGAAAACTATTTTGAACATGTGTGTGTGCAAAAGGTGAGTAGAGAATGTGCCCCCACGTTAAAGTCATTGCTAACACTTTAACAGGAGCAATGGCTTTAACGGAAACATAAACAACTCTACGGATTACGTTTCCACTACGAGATGCCCCAAACAAAGACAACTCAAGGGAAATAAAACATAAACATACACAAGAACGTAGAAGGGATCTACCTAATATGGGGTTAGTATGATCATAAGATAACATGTACATATAAATATGATATTATTGCAAATGAATTGACATTATTCCCCAAAGAAAGTAGAACGACAATCACAATGGAGGAAAGAAAACTTGAGGATTACGAAGAAGAATATTTTCGGACCACAACTTGGAGACCAAAAAGAATTAGTGCTACCATGTCGCAGATCCAAGTAGACTATACAAGGAAAATTTTTATGAACAATAGCACAAGTACAACATAACATGAAACAACATATATAAGAGTAAAGATACATATAGAAGAATTGTACAATAGGTTTGATTCCTTTATCACCTTGCACCAACAGAGTAACAAGGGTCGTATAAAAGAATCTAACAAACATTTAGCAAATACATTACGGGAGAAGCACAACACAACATGAAAACACAAAAGGGGCTACCATAAAATATAAGCCAATAAAGCACATTGCCGACCCTCCCCATCTTGGTTTATGTTATTGATGGAAGGTGGGAAACTCGCAAGAGGGACTATATCCAATACAGTAGGAATGATAGCCAGTTCCAAACAAAGATCCTCTTGAGAATAACAATGCTCAATACTAGGTGTAATTGTTAACTGAGTTGAAAGCATATGAGGTAGATCAATGGTATCATATTCATCACTAAGATCAATAGGATCATCGAGAGTTTCCTCCTCATCAAGGTTGATTGAAATGGGTTCTAAGATGCGAGTATGATCATCATACTCATTCATCTTAACATAATTATGAGTATTAACATCCAACACATCAGGCATGGGTTGATCAAAGGAAGGTAAGGAGTTATGAATAATAGAAGCATGAGCTCTAGCATTAGCTCTACACTTCTTACGACGTTCATTAGAAAATTTATTATGTTTAGCTTTGGTTGGCATATTTTGAGAATTAGGAGAAATGACCACTGATTCCTTCACAAGTTCTATAAGAGGATTCTCAGTAGGTTGTAATGAAACATTAGAAGTTTGATTAGTAGAATTAGAAGTAATTGATAAAGGAGGTATTGAAGGAGTAGGAAAAATTCCACGGTTAGGATCTATTTGAGGCATGCTTAACTCAACAATTTTGTGATGTTTGTAAGCTTGATATGAGCGAAAGAGATGATCAGGGTGAGGAGGACATGAATTTGGTAATGAAGGCCAAAATAAATTGAGAGCAACACAATCTCTAGGCCTAGAAGATTGATACAAACTATGATTAATCATTTTTACTTCTCAATTATGAATGAACTTAAGACATTTATGAATGGGAGAAGTGATATCATGCATAGAAGTTATCCAAGGTAAACCAAATTTGATTTGAAATTGATCAGAAGTAGGGATAATGATGAAGGTAGTATCTACAACCTTACCACAAAGTTCAACAGGTAAGTTAATAGAACCAAGTGCAGGATAAAGAAAACCATTACATGTTTGGATCCATGCATCAGATGGATCATAACAATCACGTTGTAGTCCTTTCATAAAAATATTTTCCTCAGTAATGACATTTATTAGAGATGTGGGATCAACTAGACAACCACAAGTAGGTATCTTAGCAATCCTAGCATAGATATAAATGGGACCATCAAGAGCCTTAATCGTTTCAGAATCATCAAAGGTAATTAAAAGTTCCCTAGGTCGCTTATCCTTAGTTTGTTTTTGGGGTTTAGGTAGAATTGGAAGTGAAAGTGAAGGTGAACTATCTTGAACAATAGGTTGAGATGAAACAACACCCTCCACATGATTCACAATGTGATTAAGATCATCTATCTTTGAATCGTAAACAATATCCACAGAAGATGGTTGAGATATAGTATTAGTATCATGTGTAGGTAAAGGATTCATATAGATTTGAAGGTTTTGATTAGGAGGAGAAATAGATTTATTCCCATTACCATCAAAATTATCAACAGTCAAAGCCTTGGAATCAATTAAGTCTTGAATTTTATGCTTTAGAGAGTAACATTTTTTGGTATCATGGCCATTTTGGTGATGGTATTGATAGAAAGCTTTAGAATCAAAGGATTTTTAAGCTATCATGGTGGGAAGAAGAGGTCAAATAGGAGGCAAGGTAATCATACTAGCACTTAACAACCTACTCATTATATAATGTAAAGTTTCAGAGAGAGGAGTAAATGTACGATTCATACAGAAAGTAGTAGATGCAGAAGTGGCATTGTTGGATGTAACCGCAACTTGATCATCAACCGTATTCATCTGTTTATTAATCTTGACATAGTTGTTAGGTTTCTGTAATTTATTAGGATTAGGAGCATTGTCACTCTTATCAACTGGAACAAGAGTCATTGGAGTGTTGCTCTCAAACTGACTCACTTGTAATTGATAATGGTGAAGTGTTGCACATAGTTGTTGAAAGGAAGTAAATTCAATAAGCAAAATCTTATGTCTAATATCCTTTTGTAAATTTGAAATAAACATATGTTGAATATCAATATCAGGAATAGGATAGGAAATCTGAGCATACAAATGCTTAAATATACCAATAAAATCAGTCAATTTTTCCTTAATGTTTTGTTTATAATGCATTAAATCAGATAAGGACACTTGTGGACCAATGTTATTTTGAAATTGTTGAATGAAGGCATTAGCAATTTTAGTAAAAGAATCAATGGAATAAGGAGGTAAAGAACAATACCATTATAAAGCTTTATCTCAAAAAGTTCTGGCAAAAAATTTATCTAAAATCCTATGGTCATGAGCATAATCACTACAAAGGATTTGGAATGTTTTAACATGAGTAACATGATCGACTTTACCATTGTAATTCTCAAGATGAGGCATATCGGATTGTTGAGGGATAGTAGCATGAATGATGTCTAGGGATAAAGGACTACCCATGTCACATGTAGGAATGCTAAAATTGGATTGAGTTAAAGATGCAAGTTGTTGTTGTAAAGATGACACAGTTTGAGCCAAACTAATAATTGTAGAATCATTAGAAGAAACAGGTGGCATAGCAATATTAGGAACACTAGGGAAAGTGTAAGAAGTAGCAGGAATAGAAGACACAATTGGTGGAACATTAGGAACCACAGTTGGAAGGGGATTAAAATAAGAAAAAGGTACATTATGATATGAAGGTTGTGAGGTAGGTAAAGATACCAGTGGAGCACTCACAGGAATGGATGCGATTGGGAGAGATGTGGTCATCAAAGGAGGAGTATAAGTAGGAATGCTAGGTAAAGGAATAGAAGAAGGTCCTATACTAGTGACAATAGGTGTGAAACCTAACCCTTGAGCTTCTTGGGCTAAAGGTTTAACATTTGAATGCACAAGATGAGTAAGACCACGCAAGAAATTAACACCTTGATCATTATCACGGAGGACTTTCTTAAGGGCCTCTATAGCTTGGATGGAATCTTGATTATGGTTTTCTTGAATAAGCCAATTTCCCATTTTATCAAGTTTGGTTGAAATTTTTGCACTTGTTTAGGAGGAACTCTTAAAGCATCATCTTCATCATGAGGTGAGTGAGAAGAGTTATGCTCCATAGAAGGATTGGAATCATGAGTTATCAAATTATCATCTGGGATCCTAAGGAAAGGAGAGGAAGACTCCGGATCAAAGGAACCCATAAGTCTACGGCTTCTTCTAACTGGGATACTATAAGTAGGACTATAAGTGGTAAAGCTCATACACCAATGAAATGTAAATGAACAAACACAAGATTTTGATTTATTAATTTTAAATGTAATTGAAAGAACATGCAAGATCTAGCATAAACATGTAAATCTAACACCAAAAATAAAGAGTTGTCTATCGTGGGTTCACAAAAATGTGAGGTTGGGAAAAGGGGTCTCCACCACTTTGTTGTGAAGGGTGGAAAAGGGGATGTGTGTTTTAATGTTAATTCCCTTAAACCTACTTTACATTTAATTGAAGTTTGTATTGAAATGTGTATTAAGAGGGAAATAAGATGTTCCACCTTTATCCTCAAATGCACAAATGAAAGATCCAAGTTGATCAACCCAAAAGAGGGATTAATGCACAAGTGAATCAACCATTGGGAAATGAAAACAAAGAGGGAGATATTAAATTCTGTTAATTGACAATGTAGATATGATATATGACAGTAATTGAAAAGGATGAGAGAAATTACTAACCTTAAAGAATTGCAGATCAAAGAATGTTGTTTTCTGAGGTATGTACTCTGTTTCTAGAAAATATGAAGTATGATCCAGAATCAGAATGCAGAGATGAACAAAAACCAGAAATATTTTTTTGATCTGACACCGTCTTATGAAAAAGGTCAACCTTGACCCACAAATGTCACCCCAGACCCAATAATCTTGACCCTGACCTGCACAGCCTCGACAGAAAATCTGTTCGCGGAGCCCTAAAGAAAGCCAAAAAGGGTATCTAGATCTGCATCCAAATCCACAGTCCCGAACCTGTACCTACAAGAAAAAGAGGTTTGTTTGTTGTGGGGAGGGTTTTGCCTTGGTCAAACCCTGGTTTTGGAATTAACCTTATAATTGAATTAAAATTGCATAAATGTAAACAAAGTAAATGCACAAATTCACCTTGCTTGCAAAAGTCCTTGTGGCGGATTCGAATCCATGGATCCACAAGTAGGCACCAAAGTATGGAATGTAGAATGTAGGATGTCTTCAATCACTTGTATATAGATCTCCAACACCAAGTCTTGAATGGGTTCTTGAGTATGAAGAGGCTTGGAAGAAGATGGATGGAGAGATCACCAAAAAGGGCACTATGTAGCTTGAATCCTTCAATGGAATCCCATGGATCTCTTTGATGAATGATTGAATTCTTGATGATGTATTAATCCTTGCTTCAAATATTTCTTTATTGCTTGCTTGAAATTCACTTGATGATGCTTAGGCTTCAATAGAGGACTTAGTTTCTCAATATCGCTTAGAGAAAATGAGAGGAGAAACCTTCCTTTTATATGAAATTAGGGCAAAATCTTCTAAGGAGGCCTACATAGGAGATTTAAATTCCAATTAAACCCTTAAACTTAGAAGAGGACCTATATTAAATATAATTTAGGAATCACCGCTTCAGAATCCAAAACAGCCGACCCGGAAGCAGGAAAATAACTTTTGCAAAGACCGACATACGGAAATTGTGGGACCCTGAGATTTGAACCTTGGGTCAGGGTCGAGGTTGACCTTGACCTAGGTCAGGGTCAAGGTCAACATAGACCCAAAAGGTTGACCTTGACCCTAAGGTCAAAGATCTCATATCTGCAGTCTAGGATGCAAAAATCAGGTTGGAAAGAATTGGAAGTAGGGGCAGAACAGGGGGAAAGCCAGGTCAAAGATCAGGAACCCATTCAAGGTGCTTGACATGACCCCAAACCACTTACTCAGAAGGCTAAACCAGTCTACCATGGAAGTGCTTCTATTTTCTGACTATACAAGACCTTATCAGGAATTGTGAGCACCAGCAATTATGACCTGAGAGAAGAGCTTGGAGACTATGCTGAGGAATGGGAGTAGATACAAGAGGAAGAAATAAAGCTATATGAAGTGGTAGAATTGATCTCTACAAGAGAGAAGAGAGGAAAGGGTAAATTTGAAGGTAAATTTCCTTTGAATTTTTTTTCATGTAACAAGATTGGTCATTTTGCATCTAGATGTCCTACAAGGGTTCCTAAGCATAAACCTAAGTTTTACAAATCAAAGTATCCTAAAGACAAGGAATGTTATTATTCTAGTGAGGATGTTTCTGATGATGATGGTGACTATGATGAAATTGGATTTATTTCTATAAAGGATGATGAACCTATACATGAATAAAAAGCCTTAGTATCTCGTGTTGAAAAGAAATCTGAATGGGTTATAGACAGTGGTTGTTCACATGATATGACTGGAGATAAAAATAAGTTTGTGAAAATGAAAAGATATGATGGTGGTGTTGTTAGATTTGGTGACAATACTCATAAACTTATTATTGAAGTTGGATTTATTTCTCTAGATGGAAAGGGTAATACTGACAATGTATTACTTGTTGATGGACTTAAGCATAATCTGCTGAGTGTTGGAAAGTTAGTAGACAGAGGTTATCAATTGAAATTAATTATGGGAAATGCTCTATCAGAAGTAAATCAAGAGATTTGATCACATCTCGTACTAATTCTAGAGGTAATGTATTTGAATTGAATACATTTGAAGCTTCTTGTTTTATTGTAAAGGTTGATGACAGTTGGTTGTGGCATAGAAGATTTTGTATGTGTTAACTTTGATAACATTGTGAAGGCAATTATGACTAATGTTTTAATAGATCTACCTAAGATTGTAAAGCCATCTAACACTATTTGTAGAGAGTGTGTTATGGGGAAGTAGACCGTAAGAAGTTTTAAAAGAAAATCTTATTCAGCAAAAGGGAAGTTGGATCTAGTGCATACAGATCTGTGTGGTCCTACAAGAACAAGATCATATTATGGTAAAAGGTTCAGTGTACTTTATGTTATGATATGGATTGCATTATTTGTGATTTCTGTTGTGATGAGGGTTGTAATTTGTAGAGTGAAGTTTGAAGCATTTAATGAATTGTTGGATGATATCATTTTTGGAGGCAATGATAAGATGAGTACGAAGTTCTCTAAAGAAATGGAAAATGAATTTGAGATTTCAATGATTGGCGAAATGAAATTTTTTCTTGGTTTGCAAATTAATCATAGTAAGAATGGCATTTTTATATCTCAAGCCAAGTATCTTAAGGAAATGTTGAAGAAGT
Organism: Thuja plicata; assembly: GCA_018584345.1. NCBI lineage: Eukaryota > Viridiplantae > Streptophyta > Pinopsida > Cupressales > Cupressaceae > Thuja > Thuja plicata. Next base: position 2,224,256 of record MU224070.1, read on the forward strand.
TTGGAATGGAAGATTGTAAACCTGTTGGAACACATATCTATGGTGACTGGATATAAGATGAATAGTAATGATGAAACTCAAAGTGTTGTTCATAAAAAGTATAGATCTATGATTGGTGGTCTACAATATCTAATTCACACTAGACCAAATATTACCAATGTAGTTGGTACTGTGGCAAGGTATCAAGCAGATCCCAAAGAGACACATCTTGCTATTGTGAAAAGAATTTTCAGATATTTGAAAGGAAGAACAAAATATGGATTATGGTATGAAAAATTAGATATTTTATTTTACAGGCTTATACTAATGTTGATTACGCAGGTAATGTGGATGATAGAAAGAGTACTAGTGGTGGTGCATTTTTCCTTGGGAAAACCTTGGTTTCTTGGTTGAGCAAGAAGCATAACTGTATTGCTCAATCTACTGCTAAATCAGAGTATGTTGTTGCTGCAATAAATTGCACACAAGTTTTTTAGATGAAACAAATTCTGAAGGACATTGGACTAATTTTAAAGAGCCTGTGGTTATCCATTGTGATAACACCAGTGTTAGTTCCTTTTCTTGCTGACATATCAAATACTCTCAACGAGCTTGCCCTATTTATCCCAGACACTGATCAAGCAAGATATAGAATGACAGAAACAGGGTTTTAAAACCCTCTACACTTTGAGCTCCATAAACTCGGGTGGGAATACCCTTCTAACTTAGAATGATCAAATCACAGAATCATTCTAGAAAATGTGAATGGAATTACAGATATTAGCCTCTGTAATATTTATTTGACAGATTAGAACATACAGATAAAGATCAATTTTAATAGTGATATTCAACTATTTCAATGGAAAACATACCAGTGTTTTATCCTAGGGTATGGAGTCACTTATGAATATTCATAACAAATTTCTCATGAACAAGAATTTAAAGCAATGACAGACCTGACATAAAAATAGATATACCTTATATATCTACCTTCACACACATGACAACTCAATTCATCAAATTCATTATAAACTCTGAATCTCAATGAAATTAAACAGCCCTAAGGCAATTTTAATCTTTCCTTGAAAGAACCGTAAAACTATCTCAAAATCTTCCTAAGAGATGTATAAACTAAACATTCCTTGAGCATTCAATTTAAATAAGATTCAGAACACAACAATGAAGACAAAATACTCATCATATGTTTCAGAAACTATTGATGGATTTCATTTGTATTCATAATCAAAAGTTGCTATTACATTCAACAATAAATTTCAAAACCCTACTCAAAATAGATTGGTCTTAAACCAGAGTTTATACAACTTGAACTTGTACTCCAAAATGAAAAATAACTATCTCTTTCCCAGTAGTCTTGGAATCCTTTTATAAATAAGGATGCAACAAGCTACATACTACATTGGAAATATTTACAAAATCTTTTACAACTTTTAAAACTGACATAAAAGCCAAAATTACAACAAAACACTGGTGGCAAAAATTGGCAAAGTCTGAACAAAATTTGTTGTTGCAGTTTAAAAATGTCTCTGCTATCCTTTCAACTTTGCTTCCCACTTGTTCACCTCCTTGGAGGTGGGCCACTCAAAAGTCTTTTCCTGTTCCAGCTTGGTAACAACTTCCGTCCACCTGGCATCCACAGTCGCTCTGGCCTCAGCAACAAATTTTGCCATATCTCTTTCAACCTTGAAGAGGTTATCAATTAAATCATTGCAATACTTGGCCTCATTATCTTTCTCCAGGTGCTGCTTCATCTCTTCATCCTTGAATATCCCATCAAACTCAGTTGTCCAATCTGATTGTGGCTTTAAAGTACCAGCTTCATCATAGTCTTTGGGATTAAAGGGGGGCACTGGTCACCAAATAACTGCAACTTGTTACCAATTAACTCAACTTTTCCATTGAAAAATGCGTAAGTATCATTTATTTCACTAATTATCTCAATAGTACCAGATACTTTATCAGGAAATTCAGCACTATACAAGATAGTTGTCTTCATTTTATCCATTACTCTGGCCTTTCCTGACTAGAACTTGAAAGTGGGCTCCAAAAAAGTCAGATCTTTAGCTATTGTCTTTGAGGCTTCTTGCAATGAGCCATATAATGTGTGAATTATGTCAGTCTTCTATTTCAAGACATCAATTCAATGTTGCAGTATGGGCTATATGATAGTCATAACATCAATACTTGGCCCTTGTGACAACTCCTTAGAATGGCCTTGTGCTAGTGCTGAGTCTTCTTTTGTTCATAATGCACCATTTATTTCATCTTTTGATGTCTCCTTGGGAGCTAGAGTTTTTTCTCTCTTACTTTCTTCCAATTCTTCCTTCAATTTTGCTATTTGTTCTTCCAAGGTGTGGTTATGAACCACTATTTCTTCATGCCTTTTTGCCAGGGCCATCATTTGGCCAAATGTTGTCTCATATCTTTTTGACAAATACTTTGTTTTTGCCATATTCATGAAGGACACTTGGGTCATTAACTGAGCTATTTCAGTGTCACTGGTGTTTTGCAAGTCCCAGATCATCTTATCTGCCCTCATTTGCTCTCTTATTGTCATAACTAGAGGTTTTTGTGTAGCAGGGGCCAAGGAACAAATAGCTAAAGTCTTGGATTTAGGATCAAATCCTTATCCTTTCAATACTTAATCAATCTCAACCTCTATCTTTATTAAGGGTTCCTCTTGCCTCCTAATCCAATCAATGATAAAAGTGGACTGTAAGTCCCAATCTGGCATCAACAGTACCCCACTATTTTGTACTAGCAGTCTTGCCTGATCTACAATGATCAATTCACTCTCAGGATATTAATCCTAGAGTGTCTTCACAATCTCCTCATTTTTCTCCTCCTGCCCTTCACCTGTGATCATGCTTTGCCTTAAATCTTTTTGCTTCATTTTGATTAAGAAGCTCTTGAATTCTTCAGATTTTATGAATTCATTTGCCATCATTGCCCCTCTCATCAGCTTCTCCAAATAACACCATCTGGTTATCCCCTTGACCTTCATCTTGTGGCTCCTTTTGCATCTGCCTTTTTAATCTCTGAAAATACTTGCCATGCTCTGTTATTACAACTTTGGCTAAACTCTTCCTATCTTGCACCATTTTGTGCCCTATTTTTTGTTTCTTCTTGGGTGGCTCTCTAGTAGAAGTAGCCTCTTCACCAACCTCTTCTTCTTCTTGGTGATATTCTTCATGTTGTTCTTGATGCTCCTAATCATGCAGTGCAACAACAAGAGGAGATCCTTGGGATTATGCATCTTTAGCACTGAACTATGGTACTTGTGCCATTAATGTATCATAAAACTTAAGCATCTCCTCCATTCTCTGTAAGTATGGGAGGTCAGGGAAAAAACCAGAAAAAGTCTTGTCTGATTATTTCCAATCAGCTTCTTCCCTGAGAAGATCTTTCCTCTTCCTTCTCCTCTCCTGGACTTCATGCCTATCCAACTTGTTTCTAACAATATCTTCATCATCCAGTGGCTCATGATCTCTAAATTTTTTCCAAGGAGTCATAAACTTCAATGCTATTTTCACAAACTATTCTGGATCATAGAACCTAGCAATTGTCGGAGACATTCTATACTGGGTCCACCTTTGGATTGGTGCACTGACACCATATTCTAAAACAAACAATTCAAGCTCTTTATCCATGGACTCCCTGTTAAAATATAGAATTATACACATTAAATGAGAATAATGCTTAAAGGTTGGTACATGGGCATTTGACTATATTTATACCAATACACCATGTATGGCTTCAACTATGTATCCCACATAGTCATAATTGGTATTGACCTCGGAGTGCTGGATATTCATGGCCATCATGAGCATGTCCAAGGGTACAGTTGAATCTCCATTAAAACCTAACAATCTAGTTAGGCCATATACTGTGCATTTTATATAATGGTGAAAGAGGGATAAGTCAAAAGGCAATTTAAGGTTATCTGGGACTTCCACCAAATTCCTATATGTTGGAGATTTGATTCTGAACAGTTGATTGATTGTATGTTTGTCATTGATGACAACATATAATACACAACAGTACTTCTGTATATACTTATCCATATGATGACATGAAGACCAGCGTGGATAGATACATGTTGTTGACATGTTTTCTATGCTATGTTCATACACGCAGACCCAGATATGAAGTTTCAGTTAAGATATGTAATTCTTTTATTGACGGTTACAGTTCTGGAGGAATAACGGTTTAAGGCCGACGTATGTAATGTGTTGATCGAGTTGCACCTATCTTCAGGATATGTGTGTGTATATTCATGATTATTTATGAGTTGTTGATATTAATCTAAATGCGCCAAACGTGTTTCAAGAAGATTGCAATGTTATGGTTAATTTGGTGAAGCCGACTTAGTGAAGCGACGCGTCTATTCAGTTAGTACTTGCGCGGTTGTAATTATGCTTGCGCGCTTAGTAGAGATGACAAGGATGTTAAGAAGAATTGTCCTACAGGTCCCATCATCTCATACTTGGTGTATGTACTTATAGAAGGTCATTTATAATAAGGAGAGTTGCGAAAGCCAGAGATTAGAAAAGTAGAGCAGAGTGTTAAAGCAGCAAAGCTATATTTATCATATGTTGATAATATAGATATTGAAGTTGAAGCTTTTAGAATATAGATAAGATTGTTATAGTGCTTTACAAGAGGTTAAAGCATCGGTGCATAAAAGGAACTGATCAGACAAGTAGTGTCACAAACAATAGTGCATCTTGTTAATACAGTGTGTATCGAATAACTAGAAGGTTGTAGCATTCACCACTTGGACAGTGAGTCCTCCACCCCTAACATGGTTATTTTAAAAGACTCCTAACAGGGTCCGACCCTTAACCAGGTCACTATACTACTGCATTGTAATGTACAACTCCTAACAGGGTTGGAAGATCTTTTAACAGGGATCATTATAAACAATATAGTTCTTTGTGGGTACTAATTCCCACCGGGGTTTTTACCATTTGGTTTCCCTATAAACAAATTGATGTGTTGTGTAAAGTGTTATCTGTATGTGCATTTACTTTGTATCAATCTGGATTAATAAGTATAAGATAAAGATTTAAAGTTGCAGATAACTGATTCACCCCCCCTCTCAGTTATCTCT
>MU224070.1:2238600-2265822 GCA_018584345.1 Thuja plicata
GTTCCTGTCACCTCTCCCAGTTCAGCATTATGGGGGGGTTCACCTGTTGGTTCTATTGCTTCCTGGTTCGATTGATCAGCTCTTCAGACACTTTGTCTTCTCTACCTGGTCATGCACTTCAGTGGGGTTCCAGCAATATCTTCTGACAGAGTTTTCAGACATGCTTCGGAGATGCTTCTTGCTCATTCTTGTTCTTCTCTCTGGGACATCTTTTCTCTTTCTTGTTTTGGGTACCTGATCAGGCCTTGTTGCCGGGACCCATCTTTCCTGCTTTCTGCAGTAGTTTAGCTGTTTTGCTTCTCCCTAAGTTACACTTAAGGGGGGGTGTTAGAGTAATCTTTAGTTATTACTCTTTTGTGCTTAAGTTTCACTTAGGCAGTTTCTATTTCTTAGAGTTTCCCTTTTAGGGTTTCGGTATCCTTTATAAGGATTCACCGCTTTGTATTTCATATGGAGATTGTAATCTTTTCATCATAGTTGAATATAGAAATCATTTCTTTCAACATGGTTTTCCAGTCTCTGGCCTTTTGGCCGCCATAGTTGTTTCTTCTATCTTCTGTCTTTTGCTTATGTTTATGTAATAGTCTTGCATGCAGGTGATCTTGGGAAGATTTGATGGTTATCAAATCCAATAAATGTCTCCATTTTTCTTTCTGATTGGGACTAAATTGGACACCCAAGAAGAATGTTTGATTGGTTTTATTATCCCAGCCTCTCTGAGCTTTGATAGTTCTTGTTGCATCTTGGGGGCTAGCAAATGATTGATTGGCCTTTGTTTTTGTCTAAAAAGCTTAATATCATCTTTTAATGGAATTTCATGTTGAAAGAGATCTTCCCTATAAGCCTTAAGGTCTTCATAAGACCAAGCAAAAACATGTTTGAATCTTTTCAGCAAGCTAATCAAATTTGCTCTCACATGAGGAGCCAACTTCTTTCCAATATATACAATCTTAGGATTACACTCTAATCCCAAGTTTACCTCCTCAAATTCATCCAATTTGGTTGTAGACTTTTGGCACATGTGACTATCATTATCAGTTAACAATCCCTCCAATTGAGTTAGTCCTTTAGGGATTTCATTTGTTTGCAACTGCAAAATTTCATTGCCAAATATGGTTTCTTTCCCATCAATAATCTCTATCAAATTGTTATAGTCAATGACTTGCCCTTCATAATTATCCACACATTGAATGAAATTAAGGATATCTTCATCACTTTCAAAGACTTGCCAATTATATACATTATTAGGAATGGCAGGCCTAGCCTTGGTTTCCACAATAGATACTCCTGCTAGCATTAAATCATCATTTTTCAAGGCCACATTAGCCAAACAATCTTCCATGATATTCTTACTCTTAGATCTTTCTATCCAGTCAATGGAAAATGCATCAAAGAATTCAATGCTATCCCATACAACATGCTTATATTGTTTTAGCCTATCATTTTTAGAAGCATATTTTGATCTAATTTGTGATATGGCTAGCTCTGAATCACCAAAAACTCTTAACAACTTAATGCCATGCTTGATTGTTATTTCTAATCCCAACAACAATGCCTCATATTCAGCTATATTGTTTGTACATTGAAAGGACAACAAAAATGAGTATTTGAAAGTAATACCTGATGGAGAGACAAATAGTACACCAGCTCCTGATCCTTCTCTAGAGCATACTCCATCAAAATACATTTGCCATAGTCCATGATGTTGCAATTCCAATTCTTATATTATGGGATATGTGTTTTTTAATTGTGGTTGAATCTTTTCAACCTTGAAATTATGCATATCTACATCAACAAAGCAATTCAACATGTTTGGTTCAGTTTTTTCAACATAAACTGGAGATCTAGGCTCTCGCAATAGTTTTTCTTCTTTCCCATTGACAGAAATAGTAGCAAAAGACAAATCCAATTGTACATGTCCTCCAGTAGCTGCAACACACTGTCTTGATAAAAGCATGCCATAACGGGGTGGTGAATCCACAACCACAACATCTATTTTAAAAGTGACCTCAAGGTATGCAGCAAGTTTTACCTCTAATCCTTATAAAGTTCCTACTACAGGTACTTCCCTGTTGTCCATGGCATAACATTTACCACAAGTAGTATCCACCTCTAGACCCAATTGTTTCATGACAGTGTAAGTCATCACATTAGCAGTAGCTCCTGAGTCCATCATACAATTTTTTAGTAGCATATTATTTGTGAGTAGTGTTAGATAAAAAGGATCAATTTGATCTGGCTCTTGGATAATTACATTTCCTAGACAAATTGGGATTCCACCCTTTTCTTCTTGCTTCCCTTTCAATTCATCATTCAAATTAGTATTATCATGCATACCAGGCAAATCAGATAATAATGAAAAGGCTAATTCTCAGTGCTCTTTGATTTTAAACATCTCAAGTAAAGGGACAGAGACCTTCATCTGAGATAAAGCTTGCTTCATGTCAAAAGTTGGGAAACTCATGACATTGTCAGAAGATGTTTTACCTTTACTCTCCTTCAATTGTCTTGCCTTTTGTTCATGAGTAGGGGTAGCTTTATTTTCCCTAACCAGAGTGTCCTTCGGTTCATCCTTTTCTATTCCTTCCTTTTTTTGTTTTCTCCATATCAAGTGTAGACTCTTCATTTATGACTTTTGTGATAATAAGTGAACCAGGATGTCTCCCACTTTGATCAACTTTTCTATTTCTAAGCTGATATAAACTTCTTGCCTATGTCACAGCAGCAATAGTAAGAAACCTTATCTCTTCATAATTAGGCATTCCAAATTGAACATGTTCTGACTTAGTATTTGTATCATTTACTATGACTGGCATATTTTCTTCTGGCTCTTCCTCTGAGATGCCATTGTCATCTTCAATAGTGAGTGCACACATGTTTATTGCAGGTTTTTTCTCATTCTGACTTTCTTGTGTTCCAATATTTTCACGTGGCTCCACCATGCCCTAAGCTACTACACATTGATAAGGGGAATGAGGCATATTACAGGCCATGCACCAGGGAGTGTTTTCCACATTATGTGCATTGTTGTTTTTCAATGGAGCAGGGATATCTTTGTTCTTAGAATTAGTTTGTTCTTCTGTCATAGGTTTTCCATCCTTCCACTGAGTTTTATAAGGAAAATCTTGCAGTCTGTAAGGCTTATCTTGCCTTTGATACTGTGGCCTATTATTTTGAAACCCCTTTTCATTCTTGTCTACCTTAGCAACAAGATCTTTCACCACACTTACCAATGTATCCATTTTATCTTCTTCTTTGGGATTCTAATTTGACTGTGTTTTTGACTCTTTCCAGAGTCTATTGTCATCCCGTTTGCCAAGCTTGCCAAAAGCTCTTCTATTGCTTTCTATGTTTATGGCCAACTTATATGCTTCTCTCATGGTTTGAGGGTCTTTATCTCTGAGCAAATAAGCTATCTTCCCATCTAAAACATTACAGTAGGTGGTGATGCATATATTTTCATCCAGTCTCAATATTTGGAACAACTTATACATGGCCTTTTGAAATCTTACATTAAATTCAGCAATGCCTTCATTAGTAAATTTTTTCAAACTGTTGAATTCATTCAACATGAAACTAGAATTTATTTTGTCGTCATACTATTCTTTGAAACTTCTAACAAATTCATCCCATGAGTACATACTGTTATCAAGCAAACCTCGATACCAGTCTCTTGCATCCTCAATCAGGGATTGCACAAACAATTTCAACACAACATCTTCATCTCCAATCTCATAATAATTCATTGTATCCATGAAAACTTTTAGATGCTCCTCACCAATTATAGCATTATTCCCACTAAATTTGGGAATCTTATCTCTGATCTCATTAGGGATAGGGGTTGGTTGCCCAGGGATACCATCAAAAAACAATTTCCTATATCTCTCTAAATGAATAGGTCTTCTCTGAAAATTAGTACCAATATTTTGGCCACAATTACCAATGCCTACATTTTGTTGACCACCAGTATTGTTCAATCCACTCCCTCCTGGTTGTGATGCAACTCCTTGAGCTGCACCATATGTCTGGGTACATGTATTACCAGTAGTATTTAGAATATTAGAGGTATTCACATGCATGGTTTGAGTAACTGCAGTGGTATCATTTGTTAAATTGGTATGAACTGGAGAACTTAAGAAAGCAATCTTTCTTTTCATCTCTGCAACAACAGCTTCTAATTCTGCCTTTTCCAACTATTTTGCAATATCATCTTTGGCCTTTCTAGACCTTTCTAATTCCATATCAAGTGAGAACATATCCTGAGATATACCCTCTTCAACCTTAGGCTCAGAAAATTTAATGCCAATGAGCTTTTGTTTTCCTTTATCAACATCTGTTTGTCTAGCATTAGCTGTTGATATATTTTGTGTAGATATTTGAGACTTAGGAGGCTTATAACTTTCATAATTAATGACTTGCCTCACCACAGGGCCTGTATCTCTGGAATCATTTTTCTTAAGCAGGTGTTCTCTTTCTTGGCATTCTCTTCTCAGGGTGTCTACATATCCAAAAAGTTCTTTATTCAAATCATGAAATCCCTCATTTGCACCCTGAGCTGCCAATTTTAATTGGGCAACTTGCTTCTTCAAAATTTCTCTCTCAATGATGGCATTTATAATTTGTTCCTCTCTAGCCTCATCATTCTTCTGCTTGATAAGTAGTAGTTCATCTAATTCCCTCTTCAAAAGGTCATTATCTCTGAGGAATCCTTCAATATCAGAACTGGAAGAATCATATATATATTCATCAGATTATCTCCCTTTTGGTCTTCAACTTGTTCATAAGGGATAACCTTGAAATAGGAGGATGTCTCCCCCTTTTCTTGGTATACACTCTTTGTTCTAAGCTTAAATATATCCTCAAAATAACCTGTGGTGTTAGACTTAGGATTTAAAGGTTCAATAGTTTCTTTCTCAGGAATGGTACCTAAGGACTGACTTGGACCTACAGATCTAGGATTCCAAGAGGTGTTGTTATAATATTCTCCCTTCCTAGAATGGTTCCTTCTAGAACTTTTATAAACATCACTCTCTGATGTTTCTTGAGAGTGATTCTTTGTGTTTGTCTTTGCATTCCTCATCCTCATTAAAATGAAATTTCATACACTTGATCTGCTAATGTTCCCCTTAGAAACACTATAACCAATTACTCAGAGTCGCCACCCAAGAGGTTTTGGGAATAATAACAAAAATTTCACTTCAAAAATGACATTAGAGGATATAACACAATTTGTGATTTCAAAAACTGGATTTCAAGGAATTGATATATATGAAACATGATCTTCAAACTAACCTTCACAAGCATTCCTTGAAAGTCCCCAGTAGAGTCACCATTTTCTGTTAGTTCCTTTTCTTGCTGACATATGAAATAATCTCAACGAGCTTGCTCTATTTATCCCAGACATTGATCAAGCAAGATATAGAATGATAGAAACAGGGTTTTAAAACCCTCTACACTTTGAGCTCCATAAACTCAGGTGGGAATACCCTTCTAACTTAGAATGATAAAATCACATAATCATTCTAGCAAATGTGAATGGAATTATAGGGATTAACCTCTGTAACATTTATTTGACACTTCAAAACATAAAGATAAAGATCAATTTTAATAGTGATAGTCAACTATTTCGATGGAAAATAGACCAGTGTTTTATCCTAGGGTATGGAGTCACTTATGAATATTCATAACCAATTGCTCATGAACAAGAATTTAAAACAATGACAGACCTGACATAAAAATAGATATACCTTATATATCTACCTTCACACACATGACAACTCAATTCATCAAATTCATTATAAACTCTAAATCTCAATGAAACAACCCTAAGGCAATTTTAATATTTTATTGAAAGAACCCTAAAACTATCTCAAAATCTACCTAATAGACGCATAAAATGAACATTCCTTGAGCATTCAATTTAAATAAGATTCAGAACACAACGATGAAGACAAAATACTCATCATATGTTTCAGAAACTATTGATGGATTTCATTTGTATTTATAATCAAAAGTTGCTATTACATTCAACAATAAATTTCAAAACCCTACTCAAAATAAATTGGTCTTAAACCAGAGTTTATACAACTTGAACTTGTACTCCCAAATGAAAAATGACTATCTCTTTCCCAGTAGTCTTGGAATCCTTTTATAAATAAGGATGCAACAAGCTACAAACTATATGGGAAAGATTTACAAAATCTTTTACAACAACTTTTAAAACTGACATAAAAGCCAAAATTACAACCGAACACTAGTGGCAAAAATTGGCGAAGTCCGAACAAAATTTGTTGTTGCAGTTTGAAAATATCTCTGCTATCCTTTCAACTTTGCTTCCCACCTATTCACCTCCTTGGCGATGGGCCACTCAAAAGTCTTTTACTATTCTAGCTTGGTAACAACGTCCGTCCACCTGGCATCCACAGTCGTTCTGGCCTCAGCAACAAATTTTGCCATATCTCTTTCAACCTTGAAGAGGTTATCAATTAATTCATTGCAATACTTGGCCTCATTATCTTTATCCAGGCACTGCTTCATCTCTTCATCCTTGAATATCCCATCAAACTCAGCTATCCAATCTGATTGTGGATTTAAAGTACCAGCTTCATCATAGATCTTTGGGATTGAAGGGGGGCACTGGTCACCAAATAACTACAACTTGTTACCAATTAACTTACCTTTGCCATTGAAGAATGCATAAGTATCATTCATTTCACTAATCATCTCAATAGTGTCAGATACTTTATCAGGAAGTTCATCACTATACAAGATAGTTGTCTTTAATTTATCCATTACTCTCGCCTTTCCTAACCAGAACTTGAAAGTGGGCTCCAAAAAAGTCATGGCTTCAGCTGCTGTCTATGAGGCTTCTTGTAATGAGCCATATAATGTGTGAATTATGTCAGTCTTCTATTTCAAGACATCAATTCAATGTTGCAGTATAGGCAATATGATAGTCATAACATCAATACTTGGCCCTTGTGACAACTCCTTAGAATGGCCTTCTTCTAGTGATGAGTCTTCTTTTGTTCCTACCACAACATTTATTTCATCTTTTGATGTCTCCTTGGGAGCTATAGTTTTTGCTCTCTTACTTTCTTCCAATTCTTCCTTCAATTTTGCTATTTGTTCTTCCAAGGCGTGGTTATGAACCACTATTTCTTCATGCCTTTTTGCCAGGCCCATCGTTTGGCCAGATCTTGTCTCATATCTTTTTGACAAATACTTTATTTTTGCCAGATTCGTGAAGGACACTTGGGTTATTAACTGAGCTATCTGAGTGTCACTGGTGTTTTGCAAGTTCCAGATCATCTTATCTACCCTCATTTCCTCTCTTATTATCATAACCAAAGGTTTTTGTGTAGTAGGGGCCAAGGAATAGATAGTTAAAGTCTCAAATTTAGGATCAAATCTTGATCCTTTTAATACTTCATCGATCTCAACCTCTATCTTCATTAAGGGGTCCTCTTTCCTCCTAATCTGATCAATGTTAAAAGTGGACTGTAAGTCCCAATCTGGGATCAACAGTACCTCACTATTCTGTACCAGCAGTCTAGCCTGATCTACAGTGATCAATTCACTCTCAGGATCATAATCCTAGAGTGTCTTCAGAATCTCCTCATTTTTCTCCTCTCGCCCTTCACCTGTGATCATGCTTTGCCTTCAATCTTTTTGCTTCATTTTGATTAAGAAGCTCTTGAATTCTTTAGATTTTATGAATTCATCATATTTCATGAATTCATTTGCTATCATTACCCTCTCATCAACTTCTCCAAATAACACCATTTGGTTATCCCCTTGACCTTCAACTTGTGGCTCCTTTTGCATCTACCTTTTTAATCTCCAAAAATACTTGCCATGCTCTGTTATTATAGCTTTGGCTAAACTCTTCTTGTCATGCACCATTTTGTGCCTTGTTTTATGTTTCTTCTTGGGTGGCTCTCTAGCAGAAGTAGCCTCTTCACCAACCTCTTCTTCTTCTTAGTGATGTTCTTCCTATTGTTCTTGATGCTCCTGATCATGCAGTGCAACAACAAGAGGAGATCCTTGGGATTGTGCATCTTCAACACTGAACTGTGGTACTTGTGCCATTAATGTATCATAAGACTTAAGCATCTCCTCCATTCTTTGTAAGTATGGGAGGTCAGGGAGAAAACCAGAAAAAGTCTTGTTTGATTCTTTCCAATCAGCTTCTGCCCTGAGAAGATCTTTCCACTTCCTTCTCCTCTCCTGGACTTCATACCTATCCAACTTGTTTCTCACAATATTTTCATCATCCAGTGGATCATGATCTCTAATTTTTTTCCAAGGAGTCATAGACTTCAATTCTATTTTCACAAACTGTTCTGGATCATAGAACCTAGCAATTGCTGGAGACATTCTATACTATGTCCATCTTTGGATTGGTGCACTGACACCATATTCTAAAACAAACAATTCAATCTCTTTATCCATGGAATCCCTATTAAAATATAGAATCATACACATTAAATGAGAATAATGCTTAAAGGTTGGTACAGGGGCATCTGAGTGTATTTCTACCAATGCAGCATGTATGGCTTCAAATATGTATCCCACATAGTCATAATCGGTATTGACCTCTGGGTGCTGGATTTTCATGGCCATCATGAGCATGTCCTGGGGTACAGTTGAATCTCCATCAAAACCTAACACTCTAGTTAGGCCATATACTGTGCATTTTATATAATGGTGAAAGAGGGATAAGTCAAAAGGCGATTTATTTTTATCTGGGACTTTCACCAAATTCCTATCCACACTAGGCATGAATCTGGGCATATCAAACTTTATTATCAATTTCTCCCTCTTTTTGTAATCTGCCTAAATTTTTTCCAACTCAATCTCTGTGCATAATGCACCAGTGATCCCAAAGACCTCTGCTACTAATCTCCTATCTTTGTTTTTCTTTCTGATTACCCTAGCTACTGGGAAATAATTCTTAGCAAGCTCTTTAATAAGGCCTATATCAATGTAAACATCAGGCACAATCAACTTTTCCATATTTAGTTCCCATGGATTGCAAATAGGAACTCCTTTGACCCTATTATTCCAGAAGTAATGGAACAAAGTATTACCAGAGAAATTTGGAGTGACTATTTCTGCACTGGCACCATCTATCCTTCCATTCATCCCAATTGGCACTGTTTGCATTCAATGTTTTGGGCAATAACTTAGCAAATTCTTCCACATACCTCTTTGTTGTAACTTTCTTCTTCTCAGACCCCTGTGAGGCCGCACTGGTAGTATCTTGACTCATCTTTCCTTCTCACACTTCTATCTCAAAAAAACAAGCTATGTTGCTTTCACAACAAAATCTTCAAGGCATAAACGAGAGTTGTACAAAATCAAGCTCAATCATTCAGATTTATGCCATCTAATCGACGTCTTGTCCACTTGAATGCCAAATTATCACACTTTTAGTGTCATACAATCATCTCTCTGTAACTAATGTTGCCATTAATTCACACTATTTTATCCTTGCTGGAAAAGAGTACTCACTTTTTCTCTTTTTTCTTTTGTAAGCCTGGAATGAGCCACCTGTCAACTTGTCGCTAACCCACCGTCCTTTGCTTACATTCAAATTTGTCCTTGCGAGTGAGTGACAAGACCTTTCCTTACAACCAGTTACACACTCGTGGTCTCTTCTTTGCTTGAGGTTATGTTATTTGCGACTGAGTGATGACCTAGATAGAAACTTTACTACTTAGCAATCGCGTATTCGCTACCTCTTTATCCTTTGTATTTACACTCGCATGAGTGAGCGACAACACTATTCCTTGTACCAATCGCGGACTCGCTTCTCAACACTTCACCTTTTTGAAACCCGTGAGAGTGAGTGAGTAAAATTTTATCGCTCAATCCTTCCTTGGTTGCGCACTCGCTGATCTCTTTATCATCATGCTTGGATGTGCCCGAGTGAGCGATGAATCAAAAAAATCATGAATCATTTGCTAGTCGCACAGTCGCTATGCCCTTTTGATTTGTTTTACTACCTCCACGAGTGAGCGATGACCATTTTCCTTATGCACTTTTTACTTGGTCGCTCAATCGCACTGCAAAACATTTCACCTCAAAACTATCCGCGAGTGAGTGATGACCTTTCTTTATTCACAGTTGTGCACTCACTACTGAAAATTCTTCATGATTAGATCCTTCGTGACTGAGCAAGTATCTTCAAAAAAACTTTATAATTCATCAATCGCTCACTCATTGATCTTTTCTGACTTAACTTCCTTAATGAGTGACTGAGTGACAACCTCTAATTTCCTTTATCGCGCACTCACAGGATCAAAAATTTAATCAACACATCATCTGCGAGTGAGAAGATCTTAACATGATTTCTTTAGTCACACACTCGCGCACTTTAAAACCTTGAAAACCTCCTGCGCGACTGAGCTAATGGAACCATTGATAACCAAAACATAATCCATCGCTTGCTCGCATTGCAAAAATAACATTAGTTAGAACTTGAATGAGTGAGCGACACCTATGACCTGACTTCCTCGCACACTCGCAGGCTTAAAAGATATGAACAAAATCTAACCCGATTGAGCGACTAGACTTCATTTTATACTTCTTGCTCAATCACGGACCCAAAGACTAAAGACATAAGACCACCGCAACTGCACGATACACCAAAACTTAACCGCTCGCTGAGCATTTTAACAAAAGACTCAAACCTTCGCGAGTGAATGACAAACAATTTTTTTTAACTCGCTCATTCGCCGACTAACAACCCGAGCTCAAAAAGACATCCCGACTGTGCGATTAACACACTTTGATGACCATGTCGCTCACTCACACTGCCAACTTAGCTCACCAGGATATGACTGCAACTGCGCGATTCAACCCAACATGACTCGTCGCTCACTCACTCACTTAAAAAGACACTTTAAAAAACCAGCGAGACTGCGTGATTAAAGCTTGAACGAGGCATTTTGAAGACTTAACCATAATTTGACTTTTTGACATGAAGAGACATGGATTTTGAACCAAAAGATGCGGGAAAATTGCCAAAGCTTGGAATTTGAAATTTTTTCAATATACAGTGCTAACAACCATCACAATGAATATGTCAAAGAATCATGTAATGCATTCAAAGATTAAACATATTTCTATTAAGTATCATTTCTTGAGGAAGAAAGTAGTAGAGAAAGATATCAAACTTGAATATATTAGCACAAAGGAACAGATAGAAGATATATTTACAAAACCTTTTCCAAAATATGCTTTTGAGTATCTTAGAAGCATGCTTGGGGTCAGAGCCCCTCCTTGTGATAATTAATTGATTCAGATATGCATCAGTCCAGTGGCTTTCAGAGCCATATCATTTTTTGGAGTTGATGTATGGATCTACTCCTCAGGGGGGTGATCATAGGAACATAAGACTACAAATTAGTTATGGCACCCTTTTCCATTGTTGCCAAAGGGGGAAGGAATCTATGTGAAAATCCCTACTATTTTGGGGAGATTTGTGTTGAGGATATTGAGAAGATTGTATTGAAAGGAGAAAGTATTTTTTGAGTTGATTTTGGGTTGATGAATTTTCCCATATGTTTCCATCAATGCCAAAGGGGGAGATTGTTGGATGATGTCATATTTGGATACTATTCATGTTGTTGGTATTCATGTTTTGTCATTGATGTCAGCATATGTTTCTGTGAAGAAGGCAAACTGGTTACTTGACTAGCAGAAGTGTACGGACACTGTACAAATGATTCAGAATGAACAAAGTTGGTTATATGAAGAAGGATGTGTGTTGACCTTATTCCTAAGGTTTCTTGGCTTTATGTTACATATTGAGGATGTTACAGTTGATTTAGTGAAGACTGGTTTCTGGACTGTAACTGTGATGCTTGACATAGCAAGTTTTTGTGTTTTGGGTATATCTTAGCGAAGATATTTCAAGTGATGCAAGCTTACTGGATGACAGAGGACATATAGAGGAACATTGGGTATTGATAGATTGGCATGAGAATTCTGGCAACATTAGCTGTGGCATGTATTCTAGAGGAGACCTATTTGGTGGTCAACTTCAAACATGTAGCGTGTAATATGAATTGTGAGTGTGGATTGCAGATCTGGGAGTACAACTGATGGATTGTATTTGTGTATTAGGAAAGCTTAATTGGCCGACCTAATGAATTATTGTAAGAGGGTATATATGAGAGATCTTTTCTTTTGGAAATATGTGGTAGTGGAAGAGAAGTGAAAGTTGGGAGCCTTGTTTGGCTGCTGGATGTAGAGCAGAGTTTGTGACAAGAATACTTCATTGGAACTGACCAAGCAAAGAAAATTGCTATCAAACAGTTCACTGTATTATATATTTTCTACATACACTTGTTCAAATTGTGAATCCTTGAGGGTGGATTTAACCTTCTTTGGGCAGTGTGCCTAGGCAGTGAGCCTACTACTTTTCTTGACTCCTAACAGGGACTGTGTACTTTAATGTTGTAATAAGCTCCTACCAGGGCTAAATCTTTTAATAAGGATACTATACTCTCAGTACATTATTTATGGGTGCTAATTCCTACCGGGGTTTTACCTTTAACATGGTTTCCTCAACAATAAGTATTGTGTTATTGTGTTGGCATTTACTGTTATCATTTGCATTGCATTTTTGGTTTATAAAGTTTAAAGTTTAATAATCTATATCACAACTGATTCACCCCCCCTCTCAGTTGTCTTGTGGACTATTATTCCTAATACTTTGACTGCAATAAATACTACCTCTTCCTCATCATCTCTTCCATCTGATTCTTCATTAGTCACTCCATCTTCTGTTAGGCAACATGCCTTCTTTCTCTTGTCTTTGAAATTCCTAAATCTCTTGGGTTTATCTTTCCTATCATTGTCAGGACACCTAGATACAATATGACCAATTTTGTTACATGAAAATAATTTTAAGGGAAGTTTACCTTTGTACTTTCCTTTTCCTCTAGGTAATCTCCTTGATAGCAGTGCTTCCAAATTTTCTTGCTCTCTTTCCTCGTACAAGATAGAATCATAATCATGGTTTCCTTCAAAACTGTTAGAGAATTCTTTTTCTTTCTTTGATGAACCACTTTTTCTTTCTTTGATGAACCAGTGATTAGGGAAGCTTTGAATGCATAATCTACTCTAGGCATATTGTTATCAAAGTTACTTAACTCAAAAGCAGTAAGCTTTCCAACTTAGGAATCTAGAGTCACATTTGTAGGATTAATAGATCTTAGTTCTTGTATAGCAGAGACTCTAATAACATAATGTGATAGTAGGGTTCTTAAGCTTTTACTTACTACTTCAAATTACTCAAGTTGACCACCAGCTCCTTTGATAGTAGAAACAACCTCATTTAGCCTATTCTTGTATTGAGAAATATTTTCTCCTTCATGCATTCTCATTTAATCATACTTTCCTCTGAGACTATCCACATTTGCTTTCTGAACATGAACATCACCATCATGAACTGTTATCAGCTTGTCCCACATATCTTTAACATTATCTATTTCCTTTATATCTACAAACTCAACATCAGACAAATCACTTGCAATTTCTATCATTACAGAGTTATGCTTCAACTTTCTCTTTATTTTTTCAGAAATTAGGATGCCAGAAGGTTGAGCATACTTAGTTGTGAGATGGCTCAATGATTGTTCTCCAATGCCTGACCAATGCAACTTCATCCCGCTTACCCATGTAGAGAAATTATCCTTATTGAACTTAGGTACTTCCTTCTTATACATCTTCAGATCTTTTCCCTCAAGTTGTTAAGCTTTCACAGTTAGGGACCCATAGATCTTATACCAATTGTTAATACAAGTCTAATTACTGAGAAGGGAGGGGTGAACCAGTAATTAACATAAAACATCATCTCATATTCTTTAAACTTTATGCACCAAAACATTCAACAACAACAAGTATACATAAAACTTTTAATGCATGCATCCATAAGTAATCAATCACACAATGTAAACACCATATTTTTATCATGGAAACCCAAATGGGAAAAAACCACAGTGTGAGTTGGTACCCACAAAATTTGTACTCTTCTGGAATACGCTCTGTTAGGAGCTTACCTTGTTAATAGTTACAAAAACACTGTTAGGTGCTACCTAATTAAGGGATTTGCCTTTAGATCTGTTAGGATCTTTGCCCTATTAGGAGAAGCCTTGTTAGAGGAATTAAAACATTCAATTCAAATGCCACCTTGTTAGAGGATTTACAAAAAAAAGATCTGTTAGGATTCACCATGTTAAGGGATTTCACTGTTACAATGGTTAGAAAGAAACATATAATTTGATATGTGAAATTGCACTACCTCTACATGATCATACCCAATTAAGCTCTATAATTCTTCTCCATACTCTATACTCTTCCACAACTTGATCACACTTGATTCTTTTACTTGCTCCTTCACCAAATCCTTATGCAATTCACAATCAACTCTTTAACTTCTTCTTCAACTATCTAATATATAGATTTACTTTTACTAACTTAAAACAAACCCTAGATCTGAGATATGAACAATCTAGATCACATTAGGTAAGATACAATTTATCTAACAACTCATGAAACAGTTTTCTCTGATTGCGTCGACTTACATAAGGATTTTACCTTGGTAGTTGAGTCATCTTCAAAAACTGTTTTGACCAAAAGAATCTTTTAGAAGAATCCACCTCAAATGCATACCTCAAGCAATGTGATGTCAAGTAAGTTCAACAAATCAAGAAACTACCTTACTAATTTACAAAAAACCTCACCGATCTTATTGCCACTTTGAATTTCTTCATTGTTGAACACAAATATTCATAACCTGTTCAAGAACGAGGTCTTGTTTACTTGTTCATTCTGTTAACACCACTTCCAATCAACTAAACTAGTTGTATTGGTCAACAATATGAGTTGCAATCGGAAATATAATATATGGACATAGTTTAAAATCATATCCTATGACCTCTCTATCAAATAGTTTACCGATTTGAGATAACATTTAAATCACTTGTAGTTTGTCACTGACGATTTTAGCAGTTGCCCAGTTTGATTTCATTTAAACATAACCAACTCAATACTTCATATCAAACATCACGATGGAAAATTTAACATCACAACACATGATATATTCTTCCATTAAAATAGAAACTCCAGAAACATACTGAAACTCATGATTCACTTACACAATATCTTGTAACATACTGAAAACACTAAGTCAATAATTTGACATCAATGACAACCAAATAACTGATTCACTTGCCATAAAATATGTACCAATCTTCATCAATGCAATACTTAGCATCACTAGATTAGTTATGCTAACAAATGTCACTTTCCTACAAAGATGATGACTTATTCCTTACCTATACCAAAAACTAACTAATCAACAAGATTTGAGTTCTACAAGGAATCAAAATTTACATTATGAACATTGTGAAATCACAGAGGGTGGAGTAAATACACAACATATCACACTGCAAACTCCGTGGATTCTCCATCCCATTTGTGCATTGAAAATACATGATGAGGTCAACAAGGATGTGGACAACCACATCGTCCGACACCTTTGAATCCCTCCACACAAAAGCAATAGAGTTACTATTTTGGCTTGGATGTGTGTGAATCCATTTTCCCTTGAAGTTGGAGGTAAGTTCTAACAAAAATAATATATACATAAACTTTGTTCCCATTCAAAAAATCATGTCATTATAATCAATCATAAACATTGCACAACCCAACATCTATTGTATATAGCTTTTATCATATATAAGGTATCAAAATAGGTCTAACATGTAGAATGGTAAGTATAAAAGCCTAATAAAGTTTGATAAAGTATAAACCATAACTATTAGAAGATGCCTATTTTGGGACTTGTCGGGTTGATCTAATGTATATCTTGATTAGTACAAAGATATTGTGTGCTAAAAAACATTGAAAGTCAAGATATCATAAATATGTAGTAAAGTTGATTTGTGATCTTTATCACGATGATACAAATTGCTTGGAATAGTTTCTTTAACTTTCAAATTAGAATCTCATTAATTTTTAAATGAAACATCCTTATATAAATATAAATTAATAATTAGATAATATATGTTTTACGATTATTTTGATTCTTTTTCAAATCCCAATAAAAGTTTCTTTAACTAAAAACTTGATATTTGAGGAAAACATCTTTTACATCTAATTGATGATCTTCTTACTTTCCATCTACAACAAATGGTTCTTTGACCAAAAGAGCCAAAACAACTAGTACTAGTTAATACCTTTAAATCCTATAATCACGTGGATCTAGACTGCACCCTTAGAAGGATGATACATTCAAGGTTTAAATGTTCATTAAATATTTATATTACCTCATCATAGTAGCTTTACAGTGTGACATTTTATATTGTTTTTAAAGATCATGTTGTAGTAATGTGACATATTTCACTTTTATGGAACAATCGTATAATTTTAGCTCCCCTTCATTACCTCTCATTTTCACTTTAAGAGACATCTATAGTTTGGTATTATTTGTTTATTTATTTTTTAAACCTTTTCACCATGTGGGGTTTGTTTGGTGTGCATGGCTTGCCTGTAAGGTCCACCATTCTTTTAAAACTAGATATTTCTTGACATATTTTACATAATTTTTACAATACAAGTATGTTAATTACGCACACACATGTTTTGAATTTTTTAGATAAGTAAACATGACTCGATGGGGCCATACCCATAAATATTAAGTAAAAAGTGATTACATTTCCAAGCCCTAAATGGGTAGATTGTCTTAGAGAGGCATCACTAGAAAGGAAATACAAGCAACCAATCTAAAAATTCCCATGAACAAGATACATAAAATGAAGGATAAAACATTATGCAACACCTTTAAGGAATCACTCCACGTTTACCATGCGATTGTAAGATTTGGATATGAAGGTACCCATCCCATATCTAGAGGTAATGGAAAACACAATAGTAATATAGAAATAATATGATAAGAATAAACTATATTCCTATCAATAATGCAATACAATGAATCAAGTGGATTGTGATTCAATTGGAATCAACTTGAATATGATGATCATTACATAGGAGACCCCTTGGTTATATAGCCAAGATGAGTGCAAAGGAGTGAATGAGAAAATGACAAGTGTTATTATCTCATTACATGATAATCAAGACACAACTTATAACCCATCTAGGTGGAATCACATGTCCACCTAAGGTGGATCATGCTCCAATGTGTAATAAAGAATGCACAACAAAGGTGGAGAATGATAAAGTGATAAGTGCACTAAAGGCAGAGTCAACACATAAAGTAGAATGTGATAACATGACAACACCGCCTAACGTGGAAATGCTCCAACTACTCCTATGCAATTCCCTAAGTAATCTTAAGTGTAATTAGGACCTAGATGGTAAATAACCAAGGTAAAATGCCTTAATTACACCAACACCCCCTTAAGTGCAACTTAGAGAGAATGTACAAAAATTAACTATGCATGATGAGTTCCGACAATGAGGCCATGATAGGTACCTATGTACAAATAGAATGCAATCTCTCGTAAATGGATAAAATGAGAAAATCCTATGAGATAAAACTCCTCCCCAAAAGAGAGATGAAAATACACAATGCTCTCAATGATGTATGAGAAGTAAAAAACCTCATGTGAGAAAAAAAACCCTAAATAAGAGAGAAGAGGAAAGACCATGAAGCCCCCCTTAATGTTGAATCTCATGCAAAGATGGTCCAAGATGACGACCAATACTCCTCCATAAGAAGAAAATAGAGCCAATATTGTACCAAGAATGTCAAAGTCTGACAAAACCGGGTACCAATGTCAATGAAGAAATGATGGTGAATCACTCACTACAGTATGATAGAAATTAGGCACGAAGACACCTAATTGAGCATCAACTGGATACTCGCCAATGGTAGATTTGTACATTCTAAGTCTTCACTGGAGCCACATACCAAGTCTCACAAGATACTTCCTATTCTACTAAGTACAAAAGGAATACATCAAATATGTCATCAATGAAAAAATACAAAGAAGGATGACACTTTATATTAGTGCGAAGTATAATATAGCTCATGTAAGAGAATACAACATAGATGCAAAGTTGGAAAATGCGAATAATGCCACCAAGAATTCCCTAAAGAAGATCGTAGAAGATGCCTCTAGTTGGAATTTTGCTAAGAAAAAATAGAGGACAACTGGCACCTCCTAGCTATCGGTTGGAGAATGCTACAAGATAGGTATGCAGGTGGACAAGACAAAATTTTGTTCCCAATTTGCATATTTATTTGCAATTTATTTTTAAACATTTATAAAAGTTTTAAAAAATATTTTATTACTAAAAAAGCTTTTTTAAATAATAAAGAAAATTTAAATTTTTCATTTTTGTTTTTCCTTTTTCTTTCTTGGACTTTCCATTTCAATGATTGCAATTGCCACAATTAGGTTATAATAGACTTATATCACTATGCAAAATACCCAACTAAGGTATATGCATTACAATTGCAAAACTAAGCCAAATTCTGGAATTACAATTTTAGATCACAATCACTATAAACTGATAACACCACTGTAAAATACAGAAAAAACCACACACTTTATAAAAAAATGCCCCTTAAAAAGAGTGTATGAGCCCAAACGAGGTCTAAGAAGTTACAAAAAATGAGATTATGTGATTGTCTAAAAAACTCAGACACTAAAATCTAAAATCACTTGCACCAATGTGAATCGCATGAAATTCTACACCAAATAAAAAAGTGTCTCGAAAAGAGGAGTTCAGATGATCGAGATATTGCTTTAAAAAAATCTTTTGCGTAATTATGACGCCTGAATCATCGTTGTACCTCCAAACTTCAAATGTCTATAGATTTGATCTTTGGTGTTTGATTTGGATGAAATAAAAGTTGACCTTGGGGTTTTTGTACCTCCTCAATGTGATGTCAATATTTGATTTGCACCAGCAAGCTCCAATTTTGCTCTGCAATAGAAAGCCACAAAGAGGAAAAATCCCTCCCCCACCCACCTCCCCCCCCCCCCCCCCAAAAAAAAAAAAAAAATCCACCTTGAAATATGCACTCAAATCTCTCAAATGGAAAAACAATTGCACTCTAAGGGCTCTGATACCATGTAAGATTTGACTATGAAGGTAGCCGCCGATGATCTAGAGGTAATGTAAGGTACAATAAGAAGAGATAAATAACATGATAAGAATAAACTATATTCCTATGAATAATACAATACAATGAATCAAGTGGAGTGTGATTCAATTGGAATAAACTTGAATGTGATGATCATTACATAAGAGATCCCTTGATTATATAGCCAATGTGAGTACAAAGGAGTGAATGAGACTTGATGCCAAATGTCATTGTCTCGTTACATTATAATCAAGAGACAAATCGTCACACATGTAAGGTAGAATCACATGTCCACCATAAGTAAATTATCCTCCAATGTCTAATAAAGTATGTGCAACAAAGGTAGAGAGTGATAAAGTGATAAGTGCACTAAAGGTGGAGTCAACAGATAAAGTGGAATGTGATAACATGATAACACCACCTAAAGTGGAAATGCTCCAACTACTCCTATGCAATTCCCTAAGTAAGCTAAGTGAAGTGTAATTAGGACCTAGGTGAGAAATAACCAAGGTGAAATGGTTCAATTACACCACCACGATCATAGTTGCATATTAAAAAGTGCTTCACTCATCTTCCTTTTCCTTTGCACTATTGTCAACCTACCTTTTGTATCCCCCTTCTCCATGCCTTTGTTAGAAAATATCAAGGATTTCCCTTTGCCTCTTGGAGACAAAGTGTTTGAACATTCATATTGTTAAACTACCTTTTCAGGTGGATCCAATCCAACCATAATAGTGTCCACCCTTGCAGAGGGAGGTGTCATTGATGGCCCAAAGGGGTGTTGTGAATTGCTAGATGGGGGTGTTTTTTTCTTCTTCCTCTTAAAATTTCTCCGAGGTCTTGACTATAGTTTTCCCTTCCAAACCCGTATCTTTATTCTCCACATTGTAATGATGAGGTGAGACATCCTTCCACCAAGTGGCCTTGTTGTCAATTCTCTATTTAACACATTGGGCTAGTAGATGGCTAGTGTTGAAGCACCTACGACAGAAGAAAGGAATACCTTCATAATCTAAACTTTGAATCCAACTCCCATCTTTGGTAGTGATAGACAACTCCACTTGGAGTTTTTTGGTAATGTCTAACTCCACCAAAATGCGAGCAAAAGTGGAGTACACGTTGTCTAAAGAAACCTCATCAACCTCCAAATTTTTTTCCAGCAAGTTGCCAATAGTTTCAAAGCAAGAATCATTTACCAAAACTATAACGAAAGATTTGGGAACCTTATCCAAACAGGAGTTGTAGAAAAAGATTATGTTGTTCGGTTGAAGGAGGGGTGCCAAGGTTTCAACACAAGCAAATGGTGGTCACAATTCTATTGATAATCATGCAAAATTGTTCGACAATCCTAGGACCTTTCAAAAACCACATTGCAAAATCCTTGTGTAAAAGGATAAATTCTTAGATCTCCCTTCAACAACAAATGCCATGTATTTGAGATTCATTGATGAAGCACAACCAGACTTGACCAAAACCCTCTAAATCTTCCAATAAAATCACACTTAGCGAAACATGCTACATTCCCATTCACCTCCCACATAATGTCATCTCCTAATGTCATCTTCAAAGGGTTCATGACAGACCAATAAAACTAAGATCCTTAAAGCAACTCCAGGCTGCTAAAAGAGCGTTGCCACTTTTCCCAGATCCTTCCACGCACTCCACCTGATCTAGCCAGAGGACTGTCACACTCCAACCCTTGCACCAAGGGGGTTTGTGCTCTATATTATAAACCCTAATTTATCACCTCACATCTTACAGGCCTTCACAACCCAATTGGAAGGACTAAGCATCACTGTGCTTACCATCCTCGAGCTTCGATTGGGATGACGTTGAATTGTTAAGGCGAAGGGCCATGAGAAGGCTTTGCTATATCTAGAAGAAGCACCAACATCGCTTTGAGCTCGGAAGACCATAGAATCCCTAACCTCCCATGCTCATATGACATCACGACAAATTGAAAAGTATTTAATCTACCAAATATTCACATATTTAATATTGAGAGTATACTTCTATTTAACTATTATGCGGTCTATCATTATAACATATTTTATTTTAATTTGAATAAAAAACTGAAGGTCAAGCTCTGAAAGCACCAGAATGTGGTTGAATGTGAGATGGCTGGATTGCCATGGACGGGAAGGGAAAATATTCGCTTAGGAAATGGCCGTGGGAGTGCAATGGAGATGGATGCAGGGTGGGTATGCCCTGGCTTTTCCAATCGCTCTTCAATGCAGGGAAGGTCATCACCAGCATAGCGAGCAACAATAGTCGGATAAAACTGAAAGCAGTAGCAGCAGCAGCGCCTTCTAAATTGTCTCCAGAAGAGCAGGGAGAGGCGGAGGAGCGAGCTCTGGCGTTAGCGCTCGCCACCAAGAAAGAAGCTACTCTCTTAGAGTTCTACTCGCCCAAGTGCAGACTTTGCGCTTCTCTGGCAAATACTGTGGCCGAGGTGGAGGCCAAAAATGGTGAATGGCTCAACATTGTTATGGCAGACGTGGAGAACAAAGCATGGTTGGCTGAGGTGACCCTGTCCTTGTCCTTCATTTCTTTTATCTATTTCTAGGGTTTATTTTGATTTTGATCAAATAGGTTGGGTTAATGATTATTATAGATTAGGGTTGGTTTAACACTTTTAAATTGCTCGAGCGTACTCGCACCTTGCTGGTCCGTTGAAGTATGCTGCTGGGTGTAGCGTTCTTATCGGAGGACCATGTCATGTCAATAAGATGTTCTGGATTGGAGTTCTAGTTGGTCCAGGAGTAACAGATATTAAACGATTTCAAGTTAAAAATAGCAATTTATCCAATTGCAACTCTTTACAATGGAATTGAACCTCAAGACCCTTTTACCACTTGATACCATTTCAGTCGGAGGGGTTCTAGTCAAAGCGGGTGAGTGGATTTTTCTTTTCGAAGTGTGAAACCCTGACAGGGTTTAGGAGTCAGAAGTTACTGCTTCGTTGAAACAGGAAGGACCGCAATTTTTCCAGGCCATTTCTTCTTTTTGTTCTAAAGGATTTTGATGAGGATTTTCAAAATTCTCCTTGTTGAAACTAAGAAGATCTACATTATGACAAGTTATAAATTTTAGGATATTAGCTTCGTTATGTGTTGCCGAAACAAAGGTTCAAATAATGATTTTCGAGTCACCCATTGTGGTTTATTGCCAAGAGGAATGATAGGATAACAGAAGAGGCTCTTAAATCGTTAATCTCGATTGTAATTATGATGACATGCAATCAATGCTGACAACTACAACGAAGAGGGGCCTTTCTAATACTTACTCCTTATAGACAATATTAACTGGACAGCAGCATTATTAATTGTAATATTTATGGTTTTTATTTAATTTACTAAGGATTTAATCCATGGCCTCTGTATTCGAGCTCTGTCAAATGGCCTTGGTTAAGTGAAGATGCTAGTGCTCGTTAATATTAATTCAACTCTTGCAGAGTGCTGACGTGCAAAATCTAAAACGGTTGTTGGAGTGGCAGGTTTGGATGCAGAATACGAAGATGCCAAAGCTAGCCTCATTTCCTCTCTTCATCATTAGTTCATATATACACACATGTGCGCTACTCACACATGTACACACACACATGTATGTATATACATATACTCACACATACATATATGATGCGCTAACAGAAAAACGTACTGATGCAAATTTCACATTCAATAGTTCATCATGCTTAACAGGAATGCTTAGGTTATGCCTTTTTATATAAGGTGGCCACGTGGGTGTTCAAGAGAAAAACAGGCACCAATGCATGATCATCTAGGTTCATGCTCTGTGCTGTACTTATTTAGAAAAAGAGAGATGTAAGTTAACAAAGAAGTAAACTGCAAATGATAATGGTTTTTCTGGCTATTTTTAAAAGACACAGGTCGTAAAAGTGATATTTTTAACTATACAAAATTACCTTAGCAGTTGATGCTGAGCAAATGGCCTCTTGAATATCATTTTTTCAGCTCTGCTCTAAATTTTTAGGAGCTGTCATTGAGGCATAGGCCATCAATTATTTTTTATCTCACTAAGAAAGTTGAAAACTTTTCTAGTGATGTCATGTGGTCATAAAACTTCTTAAGAAGCTGCTGCATAACTCCAGCAGTCCCAAGAATCTTTTTATCCTATTTTTCTGAGAAGAATTCTTATTTTGCATTTCCGGAGTTTTTCACATTGCTTGGTAGCATATATGACTTATTAACTAGACTGGTATGCTCATCCACAGGACCTTATCTCTTAGAAGCAGATATCTTTCTCAAGAATCTTTAGGCATATCAAAGGACGGATTTTTTCAATTTCTTTGAATATTATCACAAAAAAATCTGAAAAATATTGGGAATCTATAAATGCAATAAAATTTTAAAAATAATTGATTCTTTTTACATTTAAAGCCATCCTAATTGCATAGTGTGTCCAGAGGCGGTACGGTCTGGCCGAGTGCTAGAGACTCAGGACTTGGGCTCACCAAGTTTGGTTGAGTCTTGGCAGACTTGCTTGACTTGGCTAGGATTGGGGGAAAATGTTAAAAAAAGATAAAATAAAATAAAATTTAAAAGTGTTTATTTGACATTTTAGTTACTATTTTATGAAAACTTACAACCTTTCAATGCTTGTTTAGTTATATAGATGAATTATAACATTTAAGTATAAGTCACATTTCAATATGTGTTTTTCCTTTCTTATTTTTTAAGATATATTTCATGTATATATCAGCAAGATGTTTGAGAGTGGTTTGAGATCTCTAGAAGTTATAATGCAGACTCTAGGATTTAGAAGATCTTACAAATTTTCAGGCTTAGTCGAATTTTAGTAATCAGCAGGTTCCTATCAGCATTCTCTGGATCTTTCTATCTCACTCTCTTTATCTCTTCTCAATGTAAGTAAGTTTTCATCAAAATTTTGGAATTTAAATCCCCATCACTATTAAGAACATGAAGGATGAGTAGGGCTCCTCATTTATAGATGCTCCTGGGACATATGGAATCTGAAAGACAGGAAATGACCAAGAGGTAATAAAAAGAGGATAAAATGTTGTTCTCGGACCTGTTAGAATGGTGGCAGTGGGTATGCAGATAAGTACATGATGTGTTCCCTTATGAATAACCATAGATTAAAAAAGAATGTAAAGAAATTATATATATATCACATGTCAAGGAATTAGTATCAAATTACAGTGACAACCTTATGAAGGTACAAATGAATAACATGTAATAAACTTGATATTCACCATAAATGATATCGACAAGACACTAGCAGAAACAATATAGGGGATCGAACACCTTTCACACACTCGCAGTCATCATCATCATTACAAAGGGATGGTCATGTAGCCTATAAAAGCTTATGATAGTCATCGTGCATAATCACAGAAACTGCTGTAGAGAATAGAGGAAAAAAACATTACAATGCCATGAAAATCTATAGGGTGTATGCCACAGGATAGGAAGGAGAAATATGTGAGTATGCAAGGGCTCAAACACCATGAATTGACAGTGTAAGATCTTTTGTTGAGTATAGTTAGTTTGCCTACAAATTGTCATAAGTTACCAGATTCGTTCCTGGAGGCAGCAAAGTCTGGTTCGGTTCTGAGTAAAGTCTGGTCCTGATCAAATTCTTTGTGAAGTCTGCCACAGGTGGTCAAATTTGGCCCAAAGTCTGTCAGATGGACCCATGCTGAATTTAGGCGAATTTCAAATGCAGCGTCAGGACGCGGCCAGACTTTGGCATAAAAACTCATTTTTTCGAGTTTTTAAAAGTTTTTTTTTTCTAATTTAGCCTATTTGACCATGCAACCCTAAAATAGACCACTAAAAACTTTAAAAGGCATAAAAGATAAAAATATGTCATTTGGACTAAAACATTAATATATATGGTGGTATATTTTGCTATGTTGCTTTACTATTAGCATCGTGGTGTATGAACTCATTCGCTGCTGCGTATATATATATATATATATATTTAAAAAAAATATATTTTTGTATGGATGAACCCAAAACGAATTTGAACCCACCCCACAATTTTTGAACAAATCTCAAACCCGAATTGCAAACCCGAATCGCAAACCCGAATCCGAACTGGCAACTTAGATAAATTGTGAAAGGAAATATGTTAAGAATAATAAGCATTCACAATATAGTCATGACAAACAACAGCAAGGCACTAAGTCATAGGACAATAGCCATGAAACCATGTAAGTAGCCGACTATAATTATTAATAACAGTACCTTCCTCTAAGACACACCTGTGACAAGAGAACATGGATCCTATCAACATGATCACAGTGTGTACTGCATCTTTTCAAGCTGGACAAAACCCGAACTGAAAAAAGAGACCCAATGGGTATAATGAATCTGAAACATGAACATACTTGAAACCCCCAAAATGATTGACAAATGCCAAAGGGTGCCAACCTGCGTCATTATTACAAATGCTGATGTACTCCTCTATTTCTGACTGAAAGCATGATTCAAACCATAAGTTCAACCAACGGCATACAATTCAACTTAGGGATCAGTTTGGCCTTTATGGATAACCACCCCATGTCTTCTAAGATTTGATCCCCTCCCATTCGCGAGCATTGTATACACTACACAGATTTGGTCATTACTGCATTTAATCTCAACTACCACTTAGTTTTACCTATACACCAATAT
Organism: Thuja plicata; assembly: GCA_018584345.1. Classification (NCBI taxonomy): domain Eukaryota; kingdom Viridiplantae; phylum Streptophyta; class Pinopsida; order Cupressales; family Cupressaceae; genus Thuja; species Thuja plicata. The sequence continues at coordinate 2,264,395 of MU224070.1, forward strand.
CCAGCCATAACAGTAATTTTGATATATGCATTCATAACTGCATGGCCAAAAAGGGTAATACCAGATTTCAGCAAATTGTTGCTAAAGAAAGTGAAATCCTATCAATATCTAATCCAAAACCTTTAAATTCCCTTGTCAAAAGAAAATATTCGACAATTATCTTATCCAAGTGAGTCTTGACATGTTTAGCTCCACAAGGATATAGCATGTACATGTCAGTCATCTTTGGATTCATGTCATAGGGGGTCCTAAAGCCCAGCCTTTCATCATTATCACTAGCTTAGACAAGCAAAACCAGTTTTAAATTACTTTTAATAGTTACACCAGTAGAAAAATCCAAGCTTATATATACGGTCTTCTGTTTTAACTTTTAAGCAAACTTTGAAAGCATGGCGTCATTTGAAGGATACCACATCAGAGATAACATCTCATGCAAACAAGATTAAAAGGTACTCCTGGATTACCAGAATCAAGCTTCTCTGTATGTGCACACCTAAGCTTATATAAAATTGGAATTTAGTCACTAAAATGGGTTCCTAACATATCGAGATTTCAAAATTAAGGCACAAAATAAAAATAAAAAACTTTAGTTTAATGCGTCTCTAAGTGTAGGCACTCATTTGGAATCAATGATGAATACTAGTTTGCAGCAATCTAAAATCTAGTTTGTTGCGAACTGTTTGAGAGAAAACTTAGGATCATAAGGACTCTTAACAAACTCTGCCAAAAGTTTGGAGGGGCAATGTATAGTAACTGGTGCACTTGCCATGGAACTGGTTTGGCCTTCTTGATCAGCCCCATGCTCACCCCCCGCAGCCTCAGGCTCAGGTCCATATTCAGATTCCTTTGAAAGCATGGCGTCATTTGAAGGACACCACATCAGAGATAACATCTCATGCAAACAAGATTAAAAGGTACTCCTGGATTACCAGAATCAAGCTTCTCTGTATGTGCACGCCTAAGCTTATACCCCCGCAGCCTCAGGCTCAGGTCCATATTCAGATTCCTTTGAAAGCATGGCGTCATTTGAAGGACACCACATCAGAGATAACATCTCATCCAAACAAGATTAAAAGGTACTCCTGGATTACCAGAATCAAGCTTCTCTGTATGTGCACGCCTAAGCTTATATAAAATTGGAATTTAGTCACTAAAATGGGTCCCTAACATATCGAGATTTCAAAATTAAGGCACAAAATAAAAATAAAAAACTTTAGTTTAATGCTTCTCTAAGTGTAGGCACTCATTTGGAATCAATGATGAATACTAGTTTGCAGCAATCTAAAATCTAGTTTGTTGCAAACTGTTTGAGAGAAAACTTAGGATCATAAGGACTCTTAACAAACTCTGCCAAAAGTTTGGAGGGGCAATGTATAGTAACTGGTGCACTTGCCATGGAACTGGTTTGGCCTTCTTGATCAGCCCCAT
>MU224070.1:2269082-2310771 GCA_018584345.1 Thuja plicata
TCATTTGGCTGTTGATATGTGTATATTTATGGTTTTCATTGTTTGGAAATATAAGAGTTTAGAAGTATCATCAAAACTTTGTTCTAGACAAACCAAGTAATAAAAATCTGATGTCTTTTTGATAGATGTAGTACGTATAATGTGTCACTGATTAGTGATCTCATGGAGGAGGCATCTTTAATTTTCTCAGCAGTCGTTGTCGAGTAATTTCAAAAGTTGTGCATTAATATTGTTCTGAAGTGGTCACATGGTCCTATGTACGCGTTATTGTCTTCTATATAATTTGTTTTTGGGAAAAATTATCAACGTATCCTTTCTGCTGCCTGGTATAAAACCTTAAGTACATGTATCTTCAGTCTCCTTATCTCCAGCAGTTCCTTCAGGTAGATCTTGTTGGCTTTGTTGAAAAGTCTTACTTGAAATTTATTATGTATGAAGTTGCTCATGCTGAGCAACATTTTTATTCACAAGCTGTGCTGGGTTCTGCAAGTCGTATACAAAAATATAGCTCAAATGAATTGCATCTTTGGGGATATTTTCACTGGGAGTAAGCAGAGCAAGTACGATTTGAGATTTTGATGCGCTTTCAATTGACAAATGCTAGCAAATTTATGGCTTCTTGTTTGTATTTAGCAAATTGCCTTAATTTATTTAAATAGTTCCTCGACCTCACCATATACTATTCCTTTCCATGTTAAGGCATAGCTCATCAGATCTATGCACAAAATTTTGATCTCTAATTAAAAAGTTTATATATGTTATCTAGTCTTAGTTCTATCACATCGACAATTCATTAAATGTTTATTTGTTGATGGCTTCCACAATTTACCAATGCTTTATTATTTATGTGCGTAAACAATTTACTATTCATTCGTATGTATGTTCACTGTAGATTAGGGGCGTAGGAATGAGTTGCAGGAATGAAACAAGGTTGAAACACTCCAGTGCTGATTAGCATTTGTTATCTAGCATCAAAGACTTGTTATGTCTTGCAGCCAAGAAATATGTACTTCCTTTTTTTATAGGCTATAGTATATGCCTTGTAACCCTTTTGGGCCTACCTTTGTCTGAGCACACGTAATGTAGATTGCAATATATATATTATCTAGTCTTAGTTCTATCACATAGACAATTCCTTAAATATTTTTTTGTTGATTGTTTCCATGATTTACCAACGTTTTATTATTTATGTGCATAAACCCTTTACTATTCATTCCTATGTATGTTCACTGTGTGGATAACAGGTGTAGGAATGAGCTGGGGAAATGAAACAAGGTTGAAACACTCCACTGCTGATTAGCATTTGTCATCTAGCATCAAACACTTCAATAAACCTCCAAAAGTCTAGAAGAACACAATTTGAAATATTATGCTAATAAAGCAACCATTACCTCCTTATATATATATATAACTTAAGCAATCTGCATTAGATATTAATGACCATATAATTAAATTAAAGTTGTGGGAGCCACAAGCTGAATTAGATATTAATGACCATATAATTAAATTAAAGTTGTGGGAGCCACAAGCTGAGTACTCACATATTTATGCATATTGCGGATTAAAGGTGACAACTTCGACAAGCAAATACTTCCAATAATGATCTACTTTGTGATTGTCCCAGTCCTTAATTCCTTTGTGCATGTTTGGAAACTTAACTTAAAATCCAAGATTAGGGAAACTGGCAAAGACCAAATGGTTGGTAAGGTTGTGCTTAGGCTTTGGGCTTGTCCCATGTAGGTCCAAGGTTCAACTCTCACCGGCCATGTTTGTCTATTGGTTGCGTTGTATGAGCCCGTGCAATCAGCCCTCAAGGACTAGTCTTGCCCTAGCTTGCCTCCTCCATCGCCCCAAAACTCGGCAAAAAGTAAGCTCGAGGCAAGGTGGAGTGGGGTTGTTGAGCTAGGTTGCGTGGATACTCCAAAGTAAAAAAATAAAAAATAAAAAACCTTAGGATCCAAGATGGGTCTTCCCTTTGCATTTGATAATTTGTTGTTTCAATTTGTTATGTGCCTTTGCCTTGTTCTACTTATGACTAGAGAATTCTTGGTAGTGTCATGCCCTTAATCTTATAATGTGCATAGGGATATGGATATTCAACTTGTAAGAATCAACTTTTAATTGTTTTATGATCGTTAATATAGTCTTCTATAGATGATTAAGTTAGCTTTTTATGACATCTATGGCATACATACAATATATATAGGAGGTAGTGGTTCATTTATTAGCATTATATTGCAAGTTGTGTTCTTGGAGACTTGAAGGTTTGCCTCCTCAAAGTGTCTTATTATTTACAAAAAAAATTTAAGTACTTATAACATATTTCTTATTATGTTCACTCTACTGCAAGTTATTTCATTACAAGTGGTATCGTAGTATGGTCTTGGCATTTAGAAGGTAGTAACATGTCATTTTCTAAATTTAGGATGTCAAGTTGTTGAGGGAATATTTATCTTAATTTGGTGTTTTTAATTTTTTTAATTTTTGGAGGGTTGATCAAAGATGCACTGAAATTGATACAATCTTGATTTGAAATAATTTGGAGTAGAATTGAAAGAGTTACAAGTTTTTCCATCAATTTTACCCCAAGGTTGCAAATAGTAGAGTTCTTCGATATTTCTTTTTGAAGTGAATCCAAGCCCTTTTAAGTTACAGTAAAAAACAGGTTATTTTGATATGTCTTGAGTAAGTTATTATGAAAACTATTTTGACGTTTGTAGTGGGGTTCCAATTGGAGTTGAAAGAAGCAATCAAGTAACTTCTAGAAACACTCTTGAAAAAGATAATCAATAAGTAGAGAAGATGGGTACCATATCCATTCTAGATGCAATGAAATAAACCAACAAGATAGAATTAAGAGACAATAGAGTAGATGAGAGAGGTTGCTAAAGAAATAACCTATTAAGAGTTTATTGGGTCATGAAGCTTCATATGATAGGATGCAGGATGGAAATTTGCCTTCTAAGGTAAATAATACTTGTGGGGTTAACTTAGTTATAAAGATGTATCATCGCCTAAATAATTCTAGAACTAGGCACTTCATACTAAAGATGGATGTGAGAAAGTTTGATGACAAGGTTACGACCAATTCACTTTGCCAAATGGATAAGTTATTTGGTCTTTATCATGTTCTAGGACAACAAATGTTTGTAATGGCATCCTTGTACTAGAATCCAATCCAATTCATTTGGCATCATTGTCTATGTGAATATCATTATCTCCAATATAAAAGAAGGGTAACATTGTAGAATATTGAGTTCCACATACTTTAAATCCCTCCATAACATAGATACTATTGTTGTTGTTGTTGGTTCCTGCTTGATGGGCTTTTCAAACTTGCCCAGGCCCATGTTCGCTGTCGCTCTACAATTTTTTTTTCTCCTTGTGCTCTCTATCATCCTGATGATGGATCACATAGTGTGATAAGAAACGTTGATGCAAAAATATTTTAAAACAATTTAATCCAGAAGCCATTGCATCTTATTATTATGGATTGTGGAGATATCGCCTTTGATTCTTCCCTTGCATTCATTCTGGGTGTGGTGGGGCCTTCCTCACTAGCTGTGCCCTCTGCTATGCCATATGAAGCTGTAATCACACCCCTCCTTAGGTTGGATGCTCTTGGTCCTCTGCTTGTGAGGGGCTCAAAGGCTCTTCCTGGGTCGAGTGGTGGTGGCGTTTCTACTGCTGAGACTGTGAGGGTTGGCGCTTCCCCTCCTAATGCTATCGTTGTTGGTGGGCAGAGCTATGCTCGGGCTGCCAAATCTGCTGCCACTACTCCAAAGATGAAATCTTGTCCCATTGCCTGTGCCAAGACCCCTTTGTGGTGTGTGTGGCCAGGATGTGGTGGATAATGTGGATTTTTACCAACGTTGTGGGTTGGTCTGTAGATTTACTGGTTTTTGTCCCTCTCTCTTGGATCTGCATTGTTGGGTGTCAGATTCTTGGAGATCATTTGTCTTTGGTAACATTGAGCTCTTCCCTTGTGCAAAGGGTTTTTATATTGCTACTTTTACTTCGGATGAAGAATGTGATTTGATATTGAGAAAATTGTGGGTTTGGGGGAATCACTCTCTTTGCAAAACCCTCGATAATCTCCTTTAACCCTCTTATTGAATCACTCAGTGTGGGTTTGTCTCCACAATCTCCCCTTCGTTTTTGGGAGAATTCTTGCTTTGAGGCCATAGACAATTCTATTGGTCGTTTCTTAAAAGTGGATGAGGCTACATCTGTGGTGAGTCGCTCTACCTTTGCTCACATCTTGGTTGACATTGACATCTTTACATCCCTTCCAAGGGATGTAGTTCTCATGGTCAGGGACAAGCCTTGGACCTAATTGCTCGATTTTGAGGGCCTCCCCTTTCAATGTAGGTAGTGTTTCTCTACTAGTTATCTTGCTACAAATTGTTTCTCAGTTCCTCTACATTTGACTGTTCAAGCCTCCAACTCTTCCTCTAATGACTCTTTACATGTTGGCGATGTTTCCCCCAAGGGTGCTCTTACTGCTCCATCTCTTGTTGCTAATTCAGTCCCCTCTGATAGCGTGAACCCTTCTTCGACTGTTATTGCTCTTGTTCTGCCCCAAGTCTAAAATTGTCAGCACTTTGTTCCTGTTGCTGATGCCAATTCTCTCTTTGGGGGTTCCACTACCTTCCCTTTGTGGTGGGGACCCTTATGAAAGTATTGCTTGGACGGTTGTTCGTCGACGAAGGAAGAATCACTCTATAGTTTCTCACTCTCCCCCCTCTACTATGGGTGAGTTGTCTACCCACTCTTGATTTGGGTGACTAGCTGTGCTGCTAGTCTACTGCCAACGGTCGCTTCTTGATCGTGTTGTATATAGTCGATTTGGTCAATTGTTTCTACACCTTTGGGCTATGGTTTTGTAAGGGACAGCACCCTTGTTTTGCTACTTTTTATTTTCAAAAACATTGTACAATACTTCTTATGGATGAAGCCATTCAATACTTTATCTACAAGAGATTTCAAACATAATATCATACTTTTCACACCTCAAAATTAAATTCACCTTCTTTATATAGACATACTATCATGTTGACTACTCCTATCACTTTGACATGTTTTACCCCTAAAACTTGAGAAGCTAAATAGTATGTTTGTTGTAGGTAATTATATATATGATGTCACGTCTTATCATCTGACCACCCACAAGTGATCAATATTTATAGTGCTTTTCTCCTGATTGTAACTAGATATCAAAAGAGGTGAAGAAATTTGGGTAAGTTTGATTCAAAATCCGACGAAGATATTTTTAGTGGTTATTCTATGGGAAGAAAGGCATATAAATGCTGCAATAAAAGATTGTAAATAGTAGAGGATAGTGCTAATGTGAGTGTTGATGAGACAATATAGTCAACATAAGTTCCAGATGAAGACGCCAATGATGAATCACTTTGTAGTGGTGATGAGACAACAAGGAGTGATTAAGAAAATACAATTGCAAAGACTTTGACCAAATATGTTCAAAATATTCACTTTGAAGATCAAATCATAAGAGTTAAAGACAGTGAAGTTAACATTCAAACAAGAATTGAGAAAGTAGATAAACATGTACACTTTGCCTTATTTTCAAAAAATGAATATAGTACTTATGCAAGAGCGAGAAAAACAAAGGCCGGTTAGAAGCTATGAAATAACTCACTTGGGGTTAGAAGAATGGAACTTGGGAACTCATTCAAATACCTAGTGACAAGAATGTTATAGGTACTAAATGGGTTTTTAGAAACAAGTTGATTAAGGATGGAAAATTAATCTAGAACAAGGCGAGACTTGTATGTAAATGATATCATCAAGTAGAGGGAGTTGATTTTGAGGAGATATTTACTCTGGAGCATGATTAGAAGCAATCATAATATTTTTGGCATCTTCCATTCAACAAATATAAACTGTAACAAATGGATGTTAGATAAAAAATTTTGAATGGAGAGTTAGGGGAAGTCTACAAGGGACAACTAAAAGGGCTTGAACTTTTAGATCAACCATATTTTGTGTATAGACTAAAGAAGTCCCTCTATGGACTTGAGCAGGCTCTGTAGAGCAGGAAAACTGAACAACTATGAAGAGTGGTCAAACCCCTTGTAGACTCAATTACTCCCTCTCCACTCTGAGAAAACGTTTGAGGATCTCAAACCTCTAAGTTCAATCACTAGGATGGAAAAGTGTGGAATCATGTGATACTAGCAAATAAAAATATTTTGACTATGGAAATAGAAAGAGAAAGTCACTAAGACCACCTTGTAAGCCCCATGCATTGTCCGTCCAAGATGCACATGTGGATCAAGGATGATAGTGGCGTGAAAGCGTCCCATTGGACAAAATGCAGACACCATACTAGGAAAGTACAAGGACGACCAAACACAAGTTTGTAATATTCAATGTGATCTAGATAAGAACAAGAAACATAGAATAGTTACTATAAAACAACATAAAGACAAGAAAGGGAGAGAGAGTTTTTTAGAGAATTTGGCAAATGAACCCTTTAGAAAGTTACTCAGTTCTTCTCCAAAATTCAATACAAGGAAAACAAGGAGGAAAATATTGGGGTTGTAATTCAGAGGTTTGCCACAATCCAACCCTGTTTTGGTGGTTTGCACCTCCATGAACACTGAAAATAGAAAGATTGATACACGATAACAAAAAACCATAAATTAAATAAGATGAATGATATGTTGAAATAGATACAAACAAATCAAATATGAGAGGTGAAAGGGAAAGTAATTTCCCTTAAATGCCAAGAAGCTAGAGCTTGCTAGAATGAAGAAAAGCTTAGATACCTCACACAAATTGATCTTTGGTAATCGCGATAGTGCAACAAGTGGGTGGACTTATGGTGAACGAGACATGGAAAAACCAATAACAAGAGCACCAAATTGAAAGAATGGAGCAAAAGAAGCTTGAAGAGACAACCAATGTAGAAGAGCCAAGAAGGAGCAAAAATAAAGAAAAAGATAAAGATAAAGGAGGCTCGAAGGTATCCAAATGCTAGTAGGTCACAATAAAATGCTTTACATTGTCATAACCAATAGGTGTAATGTTTCAATCACCACCTTTGGCCAAAAATTCATGAGACAAATATCAAACACACAAACCTCTATGCAGTGTACACGTGTCCTAGAATTAAACAGTCCACATGGTCAGGAAGTCAGATGAAAAGGGTGATAAGGCAGGGAAATGAGGTGGAGAGTTAGGCGATTTCTCTGATTTAGCTAAAGTAAAGATACAATGTAATGTGAAATTACACAAGGTGCAATTTATAATGTCACATGTTTCCACCACTATAGCGATTATATCATAAGTGAGATGAAATCTAAAGTAGATAGAAAAGAGTTAGGAAGCATTTATACCGAGATGCAAAGGAGATGTATAATCTTTTGTCCATGCAAAGATTTCCTTAGGTAAGAGACCCAAGCGTTCATGAGATGATGTTAAATAGTATTATCACAACATGTTAGCCACATACAAACATGTTAGATGAAATTAAAAAAATGATAAAAAACGATTAAGCAATTGGTGATTAGATACAAACTATAAGATAGTGATCACTAAGATCAAAAGATTGTTAGATTTGTTGGTATGGATATCGAGTTGTGTTATTCTAGATATCCATATGATAAGACATGTGACAACTACAAACTGCATTGTAGGACAAACACAAGAGATAGATGATTAATTGATTTGGATAGTGGTTTGATCCCCACAAAGGCAATAGATAAAATATATTTTTTGAGCTAAATATGATAAATACAAAATATGATAATGTAGATAAGATAGCCCCCCCTAGAATGAAAAGTGTTACAAAAAATGGGGAACACAAGTCATTCTAAGGAAATATATGTTGCATCATGTTAACATAAAAAGATGTTCCCATAGAATGCCACCTTGCAACATATGACACACAATACCCCCAAAATCAACAAAGATACATAAAGAGACAAGGAGAACAAATTATTTAGCATCAAAAGAACTCATAGAAGTAAAATTAGATACTACATATGAGTTAGTCATCATGGTCCTAAAGTTTTTAGATTTGAAGAAGAGAACATGATGGAAAAGACGCAATAAAAGTTTGAGTCAACATTGAAGAAAGCCTAAATGCCCCCAATGCTTTGCATTATCCCGAGATGTTGAAAAGAAAGATATGACAAATAGAAGAAAGATGAAACAAAAAGAATAAATTTAATAGAAACTATCCCTTGTATCCAAGTACCTTCGAAGTAGCTTAGGTATTTCACGAGAGCAGAACATATAAAGAGAAGCATGGGGGAACACAAGCAAGTGTGCTCTAATATAAAGATAACAAGGAAGACTATGTCAATGTTCTTCCACAATTAAATCAACGTCCTCATAATCTTGATCATATGGGGAGAGAGGATGAGATTGAAGAGGGACGATTGCCAAAGCAACCCCAGACATCTCATAGTAGCCAGGGCCAAGGATGAAGCAACCTCAAAAATTTCATCCAATAACTCAGAAGAGGCAAGAGTTAATGATATTTTAAAGATGGTTAACAATGCCTAGATTTACTCAAGAGAGTCAAACATACATTCCTTGAAGAACATAGGAGAATCAACTCGAGGTTGCAAAATAGGAGCTGCATCACCAAGCTATGGAAGAAGGGCGGTGACAAACTTTAGGGAATGTAGAGCCTCCTCAACAAAAAACACAAATGAAAACACACAAGTTGTAGGAACATTTCCAATGACAAAACTAAGGAAAAAAGTCCATACTTTAACTTGTTTTTAAATGTTGGAGGAGAACTTACATAAACTATATTAGGCCTTCAGACACTAGGAAAGTTGTGATGAAGATGTAGAGGTGAAACATGTGGAGTAGACATAAACCCACTTGACACAAAATGGAGGGATATTTGGAAGCAAGGTGATGAGGGGTTGCTCCAAGGATAGTTATGAAGGCCAATACCCGTTTAGGGCGATGGCCATCAACAACCCCAAAAGTAATAAGAAGCAACACAAAATATGGAGTTTAAAGAGATGCAGATATAGGAGGAGCAAGAGTGAAAGAAGGCACAAATGGAGATGGATAAGATGCAAGAATCGATGACTCATTGTTATCCTTAAATGTGGCTTCATGTTCCCAAGCCATTTTATGCTAACAATGCTTATACTCGCACACAAGCTAGTTCTTGTATAGATGAGGACTAGGAAAATAAGCCTGAGAAGGCTCAGTAACATCTTGCTCCATAAGAGAGGTCGTTGGTTCCATCATGATGCATGAGCATATTGGGTTCATGGAAATCCAGTGTCAAACAAAAATATGTTCTCTTTTGAGCTCGATAGCTTGATGGAGACTTTCAGTAAACTGGTCGATAACTATTCTGGAGTTCTCAGTTGAAGGTTCTTATCTTGGTTCAGCGTCGAACTCGGTTACTATTCTTGGCCTGGTTTCACCGAACGTTCTCGATGGCTGTTTCTGTTTGCTCGGCGGTTTCCTGTTTCCTGTCTCACTGAGTGGGTTTTGTTTTGTCGGATCTTCGGGTTGACATGTGCAGTTAATTTTGGTCACATTATTAATGTGAGATCGCTCATTGGGGAACATGTGGACCTAAATCTGGGTTTTTGCTTTCTCCAATCCTGGATCTTGAGGATCTTTTGGGCCAACCTTTTTCCATAGCCTCTTGTATAAATGTAATGTTCTATTCATAGGTTTAGGTAGAAGATGAATAGTGGAATTTAGGAAGAAGCTAGAGATTGTGGATCTCGCATGTATGAGGACTGTATCTGAATAGATTTTGACTGTATTGGCCTAAACCGAGAAGGCCTTACAACCTGGAATGTATGAAGTTTGATAAAATAATCTAAAGTATATGTATTCCTTATCTCCTTCCCTGTGTTTGAGCTTCCGAGTTGTGATTTTACAAGTAGGTTTGGTGTTTGGGAGTGCCTTTGGCCCCAGGTACCATCCCTCCTTGTGTCAGGTGGTATTAGAGCGAGGTTAGATCTGAGGTTCCTTGTAAATCCTAGTTGGTTAATTATTGTGGTGTAGCAGATTGCGATATGACTTGCAATTGCAAAGGGTTTCAAGATGGTTCGAGGGAAGTGAAATGCTTATCCAGGATTAGCTGATATGCTAAGACAAATTGTTGCTAGATTAGAAGTTGTTGAGACAACCGAACACCGAGGAAGACATCTTGAAGATGTTAGTGATGATGAAGTCGAGGAAGTGCAGGAAGAAGCCACACCTGAACCTATAATGGATCAAGGAGAAGAAAGATTCCTGCAAACATTGACAAGTTTGAAGTCCACACCATAGTTTAATCCTCTCGAGCATAGTGGAAAGATGGATTCAGATGAATTGATAGACATGATAACTGAGATGGAGAAATACTTTGAGTATGAGGATATATCAGAGGAGAAAAAGGTGAAGATTGCAAGCACAAAATTGAACGGTCATGCATCCTTGTGCTGGGAACATTTGCAATTGGACTGAAAGAAGAAAGGTAAAGACAAAATCAAGGTATGGGATAAGATGATAAATAAGTTGAAGGGAAAGTTTCTACCTTGTGATTATCAGATTAACCTAGTGAGGAGAATGCAAAGTTTGAAGCAGAAAGATAGTTCTATGAAGGATTACACTAAGTAATTTTATAGGTTAGATATTAGATATGGACATGCTGAAGATGAGGTGGAAAGAATTGCAAGATACCTGAATGGATTAACGAGTTCTATTCAAGAAGAGATCAGTTTGGTAAAGATGGAGAGTATTGAGGAGGCTTATCATTTTTCCCTAAAAGATGAGGAGAAATTGAATAAAAGACATTAGAAAAGACAAAGAGGACGAGGTAGATCTTATGGTGAAAATAGTAGATCTGATCAAGACAAGACAAATCAAGACAAAGGAAAGATCGAGTGGAAAGGTGAAAGTTCATTCAGAGGAAGAAGTATTTACTCCTGAGGTGGATATGGCAGAAGAGGATTCCAAGGAACTTGTTACAATTGTGGCGAAGAGGGACATAGATCATTTGAGTGTACACATGTAAGCAAGAAGGTCGGTAGTAGCAAAAATCCTTTGGTGCAAGAAGATTCACCGAATGAACCTGAGAAGGAAGGAAACCTAATGGTCAGATGAGTATTGTGGAGTGAAAATAATAAGCAAGATCCGGTAAGAAAGAGTTTGTTCAAGACCAGATGCAAAGTTGCAGACAAAGTTTGGAAAGTGATTATTGATAGTGGAAGTTCAGAGAATCTGGCATCCGAGGAAATGGTTACAAAGTTGCAGTTGGAAAGATTGAAGCACCCGAAGCACTCTCAGATTTCATGGATCAAGGATGAGCATACACTTATGGCAAGTGAACAATGTTTTGTGAATCTGAAAATTGGAAAGTATTATGATAAGGTGTTTTGTGATATTATGCCTATGGATTGTTGTCATATTTTGTTGGGTAGACCTTGGCAATATGATAGACATGATATACATGATGGAAGATTGAACAAATATACTATATGGGTTGATGGAAAGAGGCAAATCTTGCTACCTTTGGTTGAAGAATCTGTTGGTGAGATATGTACATCTGTGAAAGTTTGTTTGATGGAAGGTAGACAATTTGTTAAGGATATGAAGAGAGATGATGTTTGTTATGCTTTGATTCCTAACAAACCAAGTGAGAAAATGAAAGATAAAGCTCTTGAAGAGGTTGAGGAGTTTCTCACCGATTACAAGGAGATCATTTTAGATAATGTACATGATGGTTTTCCACCGATGAAAAATATTAGTCATTGCATGGATCTGATCCCTGGAGCTAGTTTGCCGAACAAGGCACCACACCGATTGACACCAACCGAGAATGAGGAACTCAACCGACAAGTTCATGAGTTGTTGCAGAAGGGTTTGATCAGAGAAAGTTTGAGTCTGTGTGTAGTACCAAATGTGTTGGCACCTAAGAAGAATGAAAAATGACGAATGTGTACTGATTCAAGAGCTATAAATGATATAACAATTAATTATCGATTTCATATACCGAGAATGGATGATATAATGGATTGTTTGAGTGGAGCAAAATATTTTACCAAGATTGATTTGAAGAGTGGATATCATCTGATCAGAATCAGAGAAGGTAATGAATGGAAGACTGCTTTCAAGACAAAAGAAGGTTTGTATGAATCGTTGGTTATGCCTTTTGGTTTAACTAATCCACCGAGTTCTTTTCTAAGGTTAATGAATGAAGCCCTGAAGAAATGGAGACATTATTTGATGCCGAGCGACTTTGTGTTGTATACTGATAATAAGGCTTTACAGTATTTGGGTAGTCAGAGTATTTGCAGAATTTCACATTTGTGATAAAGCATAAGAGTGGAGTATCCAACCGAGTTGCTGATGCATTGAGTAGAAGATCTTTGCTGACAAAAATGAGAATTGAGGTTCTTGGTTTTGATGATATGAAGAATTTGTATGAAACTGACCATGATTTTTTTGAGCCATGGAGAATGTGCAAAGCACCTATTCCAGATCAACCGAGTAGGTTTGAAGACTATTTCATTCAAGAAGATATGTTGTTCAAAGGAATTCAGTTATGTATTTCGAGAGGATCAATGAGAACCAATTTGATAAAGGAGAAGCACAATAGTGGTTTGGCTGGACATTTTGGCATTGATAAGACATTGAGTTTACTTAAGGAAAGATATTTTTGGCCTTAGTTGTATAAGGATGTTCAGAAATTTGTGTAGAGTTGTGGAGTTTGTCAAGTTGCAAAAGGAGTAAGTCAAAATACTAGATTCTATACACCGATTTCTGTTCCTGAGAAACCTTGGAGTGATATCAACGTGGACTTTGTTCTTAGCTTACCGAGGATAGCAAGAGGTAATGATTCCATATTTGTTGTTGTGGATATATTTGCCAAGATGACACATTTCATACCATGTAGGAAAACATTAGATGCAGTGCATATATAAGATCTTTTCTTCAAGGAGATTGTCAGATTGCATGGATTACCGAGGAGTATCATCTCTGACTGAGACAGTAAGTTTGGTGGCTATTTTTGGAAAACTCTTTGGAAGATGGACACTGAGTTAAAGTATAGTTCTACATTTCATCCACAGACTGATGGACAAACAAAGGTTGTAAACAAAAGTTTGGGTAACCTGTTAAAATGCTATTAGTTGGAGACAAACCGAGTAATTGGGATTTGATGTTAGAACAAGAGTTTGCATATAATAATTCAATGAATAGGAGTACTGGCAAGACACCTTTTAAGATTGTTACTGGCATACAACCGATAAGTATATCAAACTTGAGAGATATTGCTGGAGAAGATAAGAAGAGTGCTGAAGGAGAAGAATTTGTTGAGTTTACGAAGTCATTGCACGAGGAAGTGAAACATAAGTTCGAGCAAAGTAATCATAAATTAAAGGATAGTGCAAATAGATCAAGAAGACATAAGATTTTTGAGGTTGGCGATGAAGTGATGGTTCATTTGAAGAAAGGCAGATTTCCTGTTGGAGCTTATGGTAAATTGAAGATGAAGAAATTTTGTCCCTGCATGATATGAGAAAGTTTTATAGTGGAAATTCTTATGAAGTAGAGTTACCTGATGACATGGACATATCACCTATATTTAATATTTCAGATTTGTATGAGTATCATGAACCTGATGAAGAAGTGACAGTTTTGAGTGATTATCCTAAGAAACAGATAGAAGAAGTTGAACAAATTTTGGAACAAGGAATTGGCAGAAGCACAAGAGGAAAGGATTACATGGAATACTTGGTAAAGTGGAAGAACAGACCGATTGAAGACTCTACATGGATTTATCAATCTGATTTGGATTCAGCTCAGGTTATACCTCACCATGATTCGGAGAATCATTCTTTTCAACCCTAGGTGTTTGATGCAAGAGCATCTTGGGATCATGGAAATCCCGTGTCAACCAAAAATATGTTTGCTTTTGGGCTCGATAGCTTGTTGGAGACTTTCGATAACTATTCTGGAGTTCTCGGTTGAAGGTTCTTATCTGGGTTCACCGTCGAACTCAGTTACTATTCTTGACCTGGTTTCATCGAACGGTCTCGGTGGCTGTTTCTGTTTGTTCGGTGGTTCCCTGTTTCCTATCTCACCGAGTGGGTTTTGTTTTGTCGGATCTTCGGGCCGACATGTGGAGTTAATTTTGGTCGCGTTATTAATGTGGGATCGCTAATTGGGGAACATGTGGACCTAAATTTGGGTCTTTGCTTTCTCCAATGCTAGATCTTGATGATCTTTTGGGCCGACCTTTTTGGTAGCCTCTTGTATAAATGTAATGTTCTGTTCATAGGTTTAGGTAGAAGATGAATAATGGAATTTAGGAAGAAGAAGCTAGAGATTGTGGATCTCGCAAGTATGAGGACTGTATCTGAATAGATTTTGTTTCTATTGGCTGTAAGTGGGAAGGCCTTACAACTCGACATGTATGAAGTTTGATGAAATAATCTAAAGTATCTTTATTCCTTCTCTCCTTCCCTGTGTTTGAGCTTCCTAGTTGTGATTTTTCAAGTAGGTTTGGTGTTTGGGACTGCCTTTGTCACCAGGTACTATCCCTCCTTGCATCACATCACCAATAGAGAAGAAGGCGCAACCGAAGGTTCCATCACCAAATACCTATCCTCATTTTTCTCTAGGAGTAGTTCGAGGAACAAGATTTACCCTCAAAGGTTAAGAAACATACACCAGAGGAGAAGGATGAGCACGTGGTGAATGCTTACCCTTTCCATAAAAAGAACAACATGGTATGTCTACAAGGATAGGCAAGGGAACTCAAAAGGAGGGCGAGCCTTAGATTTATGCAGTGTGAAAGCCTTTCTCTTGTTTATGGTAGGCACAAATGCATGAACAAAAGATACCACTAGAGGCTACATGGTCCTTAGTAGATGGGGAGGTCTACCTTGAGGAACATTCTTGTCCTTAAATCCCAAAGAAGAGGGAGAAGAATTTGAAACACGTTTCCTTACAAGTACAAGAAAAGTTGCAAAAGTATACGCAAGAGGGGCCAAAGGAGCTACAAGTTTAGCTGACTTGAATGCTAATTCCCTAGTCTTATACTTGTGATATGATTTATATAATAGAATCTCATGGGAAAGAAAAGGTCTCGCCAAAGTAAGACAGAAAGTGATCAAGGGAAAAGCCCCCACACGACACCAATGATAGATAGTCAGTGTCCTAGATATTGTGCACGATACCCTCATTGGATAATTTTAAACACTTATGAATGATTGAGGGGATTGCACCCATAGAAACTAGCCATGGAATGTGTATCTTCACATGAAATAGATCAGACTTGGGGATGACAAAATAATGTGGTAGAAACCATCTTGGGTCCAAGCATCATTAGGACATTATTTTGGGTCCAAGGATCATTAGGATTCATATTCCATGTGAACATATGACCTGATCATCTAGGATTATATTGGTTAGGGGGGTACTTAGTGATGAGGTCCTTCTTACAATGATTCTCAAGACGATTTGGGGGTTAAAGCTCATAGACGAGTCTTGCAACATTGACAACCACAAGAGTAAGTATGAAGAAGATGAACAAAATTTGTCTACTATGAGTTATACTAAAAAAGAAAAAAATAAAACTTTAAAACGAAGGTAAGGCTCACCAAAATGTAGAGTAGGAAAACCAAACTACTACAAAGAGTGGTCAAACCCCTTGAGGAATTAATTACCCCCTCTCTACTCCAAGAAAACGTTCAAGGCTCTCATACCTATAAGTTCACTCACCAGGATGGAGAAGTGTTATAATTATGTGATACTAACAGATAAAATATTTTGACTATCAAAATTGAAAGAACAGATCACCAAGACCACCTAATAAGCCTCGTGCACTCTTTGTCCAAGATGCATGTAGGGATCTAGGATGACAAGAGGAAGCACTAGCATCTTATATGGATGAAATGCAGAGGACATACCACGAAAGTATGAAGGTGAAGACACAAGATTGCAATGTTTAATATGATGTAGATAAGAATAGGAAAGGTAGAATTAAGATATTTGCAATATCTGGATTAAATCGTGTGCAAGATTTTAACATCAATTTTTTTAGATCACACTGTGATCCATCATCAAGATGAAGAGAGCCGAAGGAAACGAGAATCCTTTGGCTCTCTTCCTCCCAATGATGGATCACAGAGTGTGATCCAAAATGTTGATGTTAAAAATCTTGCACACGATTTAGTCCAAATATTGCAAATATCTTGATATCATGGATCGTGGAAATCTCTTATCATTAAGGTAGATTTAGCTATGATAAAATAGCATAAAAATAAGAAAGAGGGAAAGAGAGCTTTACAGAGAATCCAACGAATGAAGACTCCAACAAGTTACTACATTCTTTTCCAAATCTAGTCACAAAACAAATGAGGATGAAAATGTTGGGGTTGTGATTTAGATGTCTGTCACACCCAAAACCTCAGTTGATTTTTCTACCTCCACAGGCAACCAAGATAGATAGATTGATAAATGATAATGGAAAAACCATAAAAGAAATAACACGAATGATATGCTAAAACAAAGTTGTACAAGTCAATATGAGAGGTGAGAGAGAAATGAACTCCCCTTTAACACCTAGAAGTTGAAGCTTTATGGAGTGAAGACAAGCTTAGATCCCTTAGATGATTGGAGCTTCCATAAAGGTGATAGTGCAATAAGTAGGTACATAGATGGTGGATGAGATGCGAAAAAAAACAACTAGATTGCAAGAATGGAGAAAAAGAATCTTGAATAGAATGCTAGAGTTTTAGAAGAGCCAAGAAGGAGAAAAGATGAAGCCAAAGAAAAAGATAAAAGGAAGCTCGAAGGCATCCCAATGTTGGTGGGTAAGAGTAGGCGGCGTTACACTGCCCAAATCAGCAGGTTTAACATCTCAACAACTACCTTCAGACAAAATGTTTGGAGGATGAATGTGTAGTGCGTAGACGTCTCCACAACATGTGCATGTTCAAGAATGAAATAGTCTACATGGTTAGGAAGTCAAACAAACAAGATGACAAGGTAGACAAATAAGGTGGAGGCTTAGGTTACGTCTTTGATTTAGCTAAATAAAAGGCATCATGTGACATGTAATTGCACGGGGTACAATTTACGATGTTTCAGGATCACAAAGCATGGTATTCAAGATTGGACAAGTATTTTCCACAACAAAGTTTCTAGAAGGAAGTGCAAACAACAATATATAAATAAAAACATAAGGTAAACCAATTACTAATTGTTGTTGTTTATGTGGATGACATTAATATTGGAAGTAGTAGTAATAAATGTGCAAAGAGTTTTGAGATGTTATGCAAAAATGATTTGAAAATTATATTTCTTTCTTGGTTTACAAATCTCTTAGAAAATAGTATATTCATATCTCAAGCCAAGTTTATAAATAAATAAACAATGAGCAAGTTTAATATGGAATACTAAAAATTGTTGAGTACACACATGGTTGTAAACTAAGAAAAGATGACGAGTCTGCTCCATCAAATCAAACCTTGTAGAGGTCAATTATTGGTAACTGCTTGTATGCAAGTGCTTGTAGACCAGACATAATGTAAGAAATAGGTATGGTGGCTAAGTTTCAAGCAACACAAGGAAACCCATGTCAAGGTAGTAAAAAGAATATTCAGATATCTGAAGGTTACATTGGATTTTGGTTTATGGTATCCCAAGAGTGAAAAATTCAAAATGACTGCATACATAGATGCAAATTGGGCCATAATTGTAGATGATTGGAATAGTACTAGTGGTGAAGATTTGTTTCTTGGTGATAGCCTTGAATGTTGGTTGAGAAAAAAACATGACTCAATATCCCTATCAATAGCATAAGCGAAGCATATCGCAACAATTTCCTTTTGCACCCAAGTATTATGGATGACGCAAAATTTGAAGGAAATGAAAACAAAGTTTGATGAGCTTAATTCCATTCTCTATGACAATACAAGTGCCATAAAAATTTCCAACAATCTAGTACTGCATTCAAGGACAAAACAATTTCAACTAAAAATATTTTTTTTTAAGAGAGAAGGTTGCAGACAAAGAAGTAAAGTTCAAATATGTTGAGACAGAGAAGCAATTTGCAGACATATTTATAAAACATCTTTCAAAGTAGACATTTGAGTTTCTCTAGTAGAAGTTGGGGGTAGTTTATCCCTCTTATTGGATCAAGAGGAATGATAGGTCGAGGGGAAGTGTTGACTCTCTGCTACAAGCGCATGCTAGGAAGTCTTACGGAGAGTTTCAGGACACATATTGAAGAGAAATGGTTGAACATTTGTTGGTTTTGAAGAATTTTTGGCCTTTACCATTGATGTCAAAGATTGTTAAAGGTAATCAAAATGTTGTATCTCCCAAGTAGTCTAAGGAATTCTATTGCTCATTGTGCGGTCTCTATCGAATCTGGTTTGTGTTGATATGACTCTCATGTTTATGTTGGTAGGTTTATGCTAGCTGCATTTTGTTGTCTACCATTGATGACATAGGAGGGGATCATTGAACATTGCACATTGTCATTGATGTCAAGGAGTTAGCCATTAATGTTAAAGAAGATCAATGGGAATTATATGTATTGGTAATAATTTTAATTAATTTTGTTAGTTTATGTCAGTCCACTTGAGTTCCAAAAGGACCTTGACAAGTTATGTCAAGAAGCTCTCTTGCAAAATGTTTGTAATATCCTCTTAGATTCATTCTAGGTGGTGAAGGAGATCCAAAAGTGTAAACAATAGGTTACAAAATTTTGTTTATCAGGCTCTGTGTTCACATTAACAATTTGTTATGTACCACATTCTACTACAGTAATGTTTTATGGATTATGGTTTGGAAATAATGACGAGCTAAGGATTAAGTCTCATATTCTAGAATTGTTCAAGTCAAGCTTCAATGGACAAAAGTTAGAAGTGATAGAGTGTTCACTATTCTACTTGGTCGATTGTACTGATGTTTGAGATTAATGCACTAGAATAGGATAATGGGCGCCAGCTGGAGGAAGTATGTGAAGGTTATTTGGGAATAGTAGAGTTCATATTGGATAATGCATTGCATGTCCCCTCTTCTAGAGTAGCATACATTATTTTTGACCCAGCCTATTACATGTTTAATTAAGGGATCTATTTGACGTTGACTTGCAAATATTGCAATTATGTTCTAGGTTGACTTGTGAATGTAACAATCATTATAATGTATGTACATAGTTGATCTAAGTTCATACTCATGAGTGTGAGTGTGTAAGGTATGCGAAAGGTGTACGTAGGTGATGATGTCGTGAGTTGCATCTCAATCATTATGTGTAATTTTATGTGAAGATCTTATGCATTGTATGGAATGTTCTGAAGCTAATTAGATCAAGCTGAGTATCCAACCTTAAAGTTTCACCATACATGTCTTATATTTTTTTAAGATAGGTGTGTAACATACTGGGCTGGTACTCAATCTTGGGTAAGGGGTTTGATGTCTCCTGTAGGTTGGTGCTTGCAAATGTATCTAGGGATTGTTGTCTCTAATAGGTTGGTTCCTACATCTTATTACAAATTCCTTATTATATTCCCATTGTTCCTATGAGGATGGATTTGGATAGTAAATCCAAGCATCTATTCTCACCATGGTTTTTCCCTTCTAAGTTTCTTTGTAAATTTGGTGCTCATTTGTGTGGATGTGTGTTTATGTTTATCTTTTGATTACTTACATGTTCACTAAGGGAAAACTAGTAAATGGAACTAATGATGATTTAGGTTTGAGGATAGTTGTGATGCTTGGAGAAGTTATTGATGACAATTAATATCCAGTCAAGTTGAAATTGGTATATATTGATTCACCCCCTAATCTCCCCCTCCATTTTTGGGATGATACATGTTATGAGGCCATTGAAAAATCTATTGGTCATTTCTTGAAGGTTTATGATTCCACTTCCTACATGTGATATTCTATCTTCACTCACATTTTGGTGGATGTTGACATCTCCAAGCCTTTTCATAGAGATGTGGATTTTATTGCCAGATATAACCCTTGGACTCAATTGCTTGATTATGAATGCCTGCTAATAGTCACTTGGCCTTCATTGCCTCATATTGCATCGGAAAAGGCCCCACTTCTTGGTGGAAGAATGCTACTAGTGATCACTTAACTATCAAGGACATTTTGATGGATGATTCCTCTTAAGATTCTGATGAGTGTCTTGCCTTTGGCGTGGCCTTGTTGTGTGTTGATGTCACTGTTGGGTTTCTTCTTGCTTCATGCTCACATTCTATTCCATTGACAAATTTTTCTCTTCTTCAATCTTCTCATATGATTGATGGCATTCTTTCACCTCGTAATCCCATCGTTACCCCTTTGATTTATTTTGGTCCTCTTGTGGTTGGGTCTATTCTTGTTTCCCCTTGTGGGACCTTTGTTAATAGTATCATTTGGACTATTGTTTGTAGGAGTAAAAGACCTTCAACTTTTGCTCCATAATCTTTATCCTATTGTGAAAAAGAAATCATTAGTATAGGGTAGAGACCCTTGTTTCCAACAAGTTCTTTCCTCTAATCAAAAGCACTAGTTGTCATTTTTTTTCCCAGTCTCATTGTTGGCGAGACATTTTTTTTTTCCCTGTATGGTTGTTATTGTTAGAAGTTTGGACTCCTACTTTATCTAATCAAAGCATTATCAATAGATAACAAATATTTTTTATTCACAAAGCAACACAATAAATCTCTAAAAGGGATAATTAATCTAGATTTATGAGTTGAACGATGTCTATATTTATTATAAATCACATACAAACTACTACTTACATATGGCTAGGTATACAAGCCAATTGTGTTAGGGCCTTGTTGTAACACTATCCTGTTTGATTTGAGGTGTGAAACCCTAAAACACAAATTGCACAACATAGTAATGATGTCTGGACTAGGTTCATTGATTGCCTGGTCACATTGCCCTACCACATTGGTCCAAATCTGATATAATTTAGGGGATTTTAGGTGCATGGTCTAGGGTTGTTAAAGCTCCACACTCTTCCTAAGTGGCTATGAACTAGTAAATGCTAGGAGCTTGGTTTTTTGAGTTTGATTTCATTGACTCTCCATGATTAGGCCCTAAAATCAAGTTAATCCCATTTTGAAAGTTCCTTTATATTGTATTTAATTTCTTCTCATTGATCTATTAAAAAATGTTGAACCCCTATTAGTGCAACCCATAGTTTGATGGATTGGAAGTTAACCTTTGACTTAGCCTAGCTTTTTGAATGAAAACAATAAGTATAGGTGGAGGGGTTTCATCCTCACCTAAAAATCTCTACACTAGGGGTTTTCGTCGCTACTTGAACATAATTGCAAATGACGAAATAACAATTTTCCAGAGTTACCCTCCAAATGGTGCCCCCAAGCTTAAATTCTGAAATTAAAACTTACATCTCCTAGCCCTTAGTTGGGCACACTTAATTTTTGAGATTTACTTTTTTTACTTTTATTACATATATTTTATATTAGAGATTTATTCATTAGGTTTAAGTGGTGTTAACAAACACCTTTATTAAAAAATGTTGGGAGGTCAACTTTCATAAGGCAGGGTATGACATTCTCTTAGGTCTATGCTAAGATATTTAAACATACTTTGTGTGTTGTACAAACAAATAAAAATTAGAATATACATTTTCCTTGAAGATCATGGGATGAGTACAAGTGGATCTATATGGGAAAGTCCATGTAAATTAGTTCATTTGGTAGCAAAGAATGATTCCTTTACATGCAATCGCAAGCTCTAGCTCATCTTCAACACATGATTTTTGCCTTCCTTAAAAGCATCTTTTTGGTAAATTGTTCTATTAAGAATTATCAGCTTAATATAAACTATATTATTCCAAAGGCAAATTGAGAATGAAACACAAATTGACATGTGCAAGAAATAAGTGGCATTAAGCCTACACTATACTACACTACCATAAATTGTTTCTTTACAATCAATATAAATATTTTAACATTTGCAACAAATATCCAATTTTGATGAGCGTTGCATGTCACATTTCATGTACACAACACTAACTTTTGGTATGCTTTCATCTCCCTTTTTATGTATTTTAAACACTAATATTCTCTTGGTAATTGAAAAATTTCATCATAAGGAATAATTACAACAGCACTTTATCAATGATAAACTTCTATCATCTCATCCATCCCATTTTCTAAGGACCAAGATACAACAAATTGTATGATTTCTCAAGTTTGAAGAACCAATACAAATTACTTTCTTTGTTCTCACAGGTATTAACGAATTACACTCCTTTTCATAATATTTATTTTACAATTTATCATTGTATGGAGTTCATCAATGAAACAATCAGCAATAAACTTTTATATTGAGAGTTTGCATGGCTAAAGTTAATGGAGGAGAACCTAGTTATCAAACATTTATTTAAATAACCACAAACAATTGACCAACACTCAAACTCAATAATACCCAACTAATGATAATGATCCCTCAATTGGTTTTTTGGATATCATATGCACTCAACTTGGGATGGTTTGTTGCCTGAACTCACCATTAACATGAGGACTAACCATTTCCCTCACTTGCCTTGCGCTAGTAAAGACCGGAAATTGGTGTTTTTAGTCATACTGATTTGAACTCAATGAAACTTTAAATTATAGCATGTATAAAGGTGAAAAGACAAAAAAAAATAGACATAACTGGAACGCAAGCAATAAAAAGAATAGGTAAATCATCTCTCTTTTACAATAACAAAATGTTACATTTTATTTCCATATATCTCCAACATGTATCTCCAAATTACACACTGATTTTTTTACATCTTTCATGTAACCATGAGCCATGTATCATAGCTTTCATAATTCACCTTAAAATGTTTTTCAAATAGTTTGCATTTGTTCCATACCACATATATTATAGCCTTGCTTGTGCATTCAATTAAACTATTCATGGTTTAGATTGTTGAACATGGTTGAATATTTTATTTTAAATCTTACATGTGTGACAAGTACTTTCTTAATTTTTATTCAAAGTGGACAGTCTTTAAACCTTTTGTAAATATTGGACTCTCAATACACCCAAATTCAACCTAAATGATGACACCCTATTTCAACCAGTCACGCATATTGCTAGCGTTTCATTTCATTTGATGATGGTTGTCATTAGCAAGCTGCAAGTTGTTGCTTTAGTATTATAATCTATGTGCATTGATCATACCACTTGCTTGCAATCACTGATTGTTCAAGGTATGCATGCCTTTTGCTGGTTTAGACATTTGTCACTTGTTTTCTACAAAAACAAATCCCTCTAACTACATATCTAGTGGTAAATGTGTAGCGTTCTTACATTAACTTTTGATATTTGTCATATATTGAAGGCAATATAATAAAGACGTGTTGAAGATTAGATTAATGGAAGTAACTCGTTAATTAAAAAAAAATTGTTCATGCTCATAATACATGTTTGCTGAGCAGATAAAATTAGAACTTAATGATGTTATCACATAATATTAACAAATTCACCTTTGGTAATTTCCAAGGAGATGTATTTTCCGTTAAAATTTGCTTATATGTAATTGGACCCATTTTTTTGTCTCATTTGTACATTCTCACCTTCTAATAATTATAATAATCTTACCAAGTGGTTTCCATGACTCCAATACCACTTCACATTCTCTACGATTTGGCCTTGAACCATAAATTGTGTTTTTCTACGGTAGGCATATTTTTAAAGATACCTGCTATTATAACATTTCTACAAAGCCCTAGCTTCTTCTCATAGAAAGCTTGCTACTCATTGAGATGAAGCTCAAAAACATTATATAAACATAAATCAAGTCAAGCTCAACTTTCAGGCATCTTACAACAATAATGTTCGATCTCCAACTAAAAGACAGTTGGCAGAAAGACATAAATGGTTCAAGATGAGATGGTACGGAAGACATGTTACTAAAAATTGGATGCTGAACTAGAATACCTAGAGTTCAACATCCATATCAAAAGTACTAGGAGCTTTTGAAATGATATGAAAATCAAAGATAGAAGAAACTTAGAACATTATCATACCTAGGCAGGTATACACCTATTACTGGATTACAAATTGACTTAATGAAGACAACAATAAAAGTAGGATTCACCAGTGGATTGAGCCACCCAGAAACTGAAACAAAGAATATGTGGTTTATGCAAAATAAATGAAGTGGAGGATTAAAGATATTTTCTATTGGTTTCTTTACCTGAGAATGACGTTTAGCTTACACAAAACATCTGAAAAAACAAATTAAAAAAATAATAATAAATGAAACTTGAAATCAAGACAATCAAAGCAAGCTTGGAGAACATATCACAATGCTTAATGATTATAGAAACAAACTTCCATTAAAATAGATACACTTTGATGTCCCATGTATACCAATTATCACTGTCATCATCGTCCTTGTACGATGAAATTATTTGCCAATTGGAATGCGTTGCTGTTTTACCCATTAGAAGAAGAAACTCAAGGGCCCAAAAAAAGATGCATTGATTGTTTACCCATCAACAGAAGAGGCCCAAGCGCTTGGGAAAAGATGCATTGCTGTTTTACCCATTATCCACTCCAGGGCTTCATTTGATAATGGAAGGCTCTTACTCAGCAAGTATGGAATTTGATCCCTTGCTGCCTTGTATCCACATTCTTTTACCACAAATGGAAAATCACTGCAGATATGAACAAATGTAATTAAATTAGTTTAAAAAATTACTGCTCATTCTTAATAACTTGTTGAGGTGTATATTGACTAAAGTTGAAAGCATACAATCTGAGGTGCTAACATGAATATTCTGATTGATGGCATAGTATAGTAAGCATACAGAAGCAAATGATTTATTTTGAAAAACAATACATAACTAATACTGGACAATTGCATTCATATTTAGAAAAGCAAGACTGCTCTTCTCTTGTAACAAAAATCAAAATGCATGTCTATGAGGTTAGTTTCGTTTGCTATTGCCTCGTGATTAACTATACAAATACTAATTTAAACCAAATTTTATGAAAGAGTGAGGAGGTGGTGTCATCATGATGGGAGAGGTGTGCCAATTGCACATTGAGCCTTCCACACCTTTCAGCTATGACATCTCTACATCTACATCCTCATGCTCTTCTTTCTATTGCTTTCTCTTGAAGTGGGCATGTTTTAAATGATTGGCCTAAGATAAAACAGTATGTTTATAAAAGCCAAAAAAGAAACAAGCTTTCTTTGCTGTGTTCAGCACGATTCCTCAGTTTTTATAATAAATAAGTTTTTTCAGCATCTCCCTCTCATTTTCCTAACACGGAAATTGTGATTGATTATTAAATTGTAGACTAAGAATACACGACTCGCTTTCATTGCTTTAGCCAAGAATTTCAAAACAGTTGAATTTTTAACTGAAAAAAGTATTTTCATTGTTTGGCAAAAAAAATCAACTCAATTATTGATGTGACCAATACATCCGATATACATTAATGATTAATAGAAAGCAGAAAGAAATTACATTAACAAGGGCAATATACACCAATAATCTTTATGGATTGCCTGGACTATTCTAACACTACAGAGAAACTCCTTACCTATTTGTAATGTGAACCTTGAAGTGAATCAGCTACCATCAAAAGCATAATGATAGACACACGAAATTGGGCTAAGAGAAGCATTCCCCAACATTTTAACATGATCAAGCCTATGCAAGCACCTAGAAACCTTCTCAATATCTTCCCAAAAACAAGTAAACTCCAAGCGCCCTTTAACACACTTGACCAAAAACAAGAAAGGATCACGCCTAGTATTCCCAGGCCTGAATGAACATCCCTACAAAGAAAACAAAGGAGGGAAGGTTAAGTTATTGTGTTTTCTTGATGCCTGTGATCCTCATCACATCCTTGTTGCAATCTGTTGACAATTCATACTTTTTAGCCACATTGTCCTCAGCTACCATGCATTCCCTGCCCCTAATTAATTTTACCTACATTTGTAGGCTCACAAGTTGGTCAATACCTCCTTACTAAAGTCTAGCACAAATCTCATGCGTTGTCTTTAAGTATAATCAAATCCAACATGATCTTGTCTTGTAACTCTATCTCAGTCATGCTATTGAAGTTGTTGCCACCCTTCTAATCTCTCTTCATCACAATATTTCAAGATGATTACTAAACTTGCTATCAATTACCTTTTAATATTAAAGACAATTTCAAAACAACATTGTGGTTGCATAGGTAGCAACCCTTAACCTTTCATTTAGCCAAACATCTCAGTTACACCATATAGGCACAACATAAAAAAGTTCATATAGAAATCAATCAAGGCTAGAGTTAACAAGTTTAGTTGGAAATATTAAGGCCTTGAAATCTGTTTTGACTATTGCTCATTAGTGAATTAGTTAGCAACCCCATGCGGGACATCACTTTCTTCCATGCTAAATCTTGTCTTGTGACACTGCTACTAAAAGAGATCTTTAGACTATTGTCAACCTTATTGTATGTTGACTCTTTTCCTTGATTAACCAAGACAGTTTTGGCTTGTGATCATTAGCAAACTCGACAAAGTCACCAAGTACTTGTGAGGTTTTTGCTCAACAAGTACTCATGTTTAACTTGTCAAGAAATTGGTAGTTTGGGCCAAAAACTCAGAGTGGACAGGTTAAGCATCAAAATGACGAAAAAAGAGAGTTAAACACTCCAAAGAACATACTAGGGGCAATGCCACATAATTCCACAAGGGGCACTGCTCCTCGACAAGCCCCCATGGGTGGCATTGCTCCTTGACACCATCGAGGGTGCTGCCTCCAAAACCCTTTTGAGGGGCGTTGCACCTCAACTTGCTGGGGCCATTGCTCCTAGACTCCCACCAATCTCATCTGATACATTTTGTAGTTGTAGCTTGCACATATTTTTTCAAAAAATTGTGTTTTTGAAGTTGTCAAGTTTTCCCTAGTACTCGCCAAGTTTGAATATTTTGGCTTACTACGTACTCTTCAAGTCTGAACCTACGAACTATGATTAATACAACCCTTACACACCTATCGACCGTTGCAGAATTGTAACACTTCATTCAATGTCAAGAAAATGAGAATCAACTTGTGATCGATAAGAATAACATTCATCCATGATTAAAAGCTTTGACTGGGATACACAACAAACCTTTGGGGACACAGTCTTGCCTAGCTCATGCTACTAGAGTTGTTGTCACCCTTGTAACACCATTCCAATATCTTTCAGGCTAATAAAAAGTATTGAACTTGCTACCAATGGCCTTTATTTTAAAAGGAACTCTCATAGCAATATTGTGGTTGCATTGGTGACAATACTTAACCTTTCATGTGGCCAAACAATATCTCAATTGCACCATAATGGCACAACTGAAATGACCTAATGCAGAAATCAATCAAAGGTAGAGTTAACTCATTTGAAATTTAAAACCTTCAAATGGGATATTGTTATCAGGATCCAACTGTGTAGTTGTTTGAGTCAAACTCATTGACCCATGTTTATTCTAATAGCGGTTAGTTAGTGAATTACTTTGCTGTCTAATGTGGGATATTGCCTTTTTTTCCATCTGCTAAGCTAGTAGAAAAGATAACTTCAAACTGTTGTTACCCAGACCCCAATTGTTCAACATTGATTCTTATAGTTATCCATAATTATCTGTAACGATATTCCACATGGTACCATTTGGGCATTTTGATTGCACCTTACTATGAACCTGTCTTCATGTATAGGAGGAATTTATTATGCTAAGTACTAGCACTTGTGCACCACTAATTACCTTGATCTAACATCTCACAAAATTCTCTACCAGTACAATGTTTTTTTTATGGACTTCTACCATTCATTCATCTCATGATCTAATGGTTGGTTGGGAACCTTGAGAGAAGTTTCTTTGTTTGGTCTTTTCTACTTGCTATTAGTTCATTCTACTCAATGGTAGGGCCTTGCTCGAGTTAAGTCATTTGATCACAATGCTTTGTAATTAAAGTGATCTCCTATATGGCAATTTGATTGGTTGGCATTGGTCACAAGGAAAAGGAAGAAAAAAAATGCTGAGGATGCCCACTTGTTGTCTAATAGATGATGGTCAATGGCCTAAAGCCTCACAAAAGATAAAAGACTAGCTCCATACCAAAAGCATGCATAGTAGCAACCATTAAATTGTGTGACTGAGGAAGCTCTTAAGAGCCACAAAGGAAATTAAACACAAGTGTTGAAGAAATGGAGAATCCACAAGAGAAAAGATCAATCAGAAAGACCAAGAAAACCTTCCAAAAACGATAGTTGCAATGGAAGGACATTGCTTTTGGTGCAAGGTGTAGAGCCCCCTATATCCAATTGTGATCATGGCCAACCTAACAACTTCTATACTCAGATGTTATCTAAAACTAAGCAACCCTTGTGGAGTACAGGTAACATTGAATTGTCAACCTAACAACTTCTATACTTAGAGATTATCTAAAAATGAGCAACCCTTTGTGGACTACAAGTTACATTTAACTGTCAACCCAAGGACGTATACTTGAAATGGGTTTGCAGTGTATATGCACTATGGCACTATCTAGGATGTTGTCCTACTTAACATAACGCTTTGCAGTAAGGTAAAGTCCAAGAAAGCAATCGACTTGAAATGATAACAACCAGTAATGAAATTGTAAAGCAAAACTAAATATACCAAAGCATTCCACAATAACACTTAAGCTATGATAAAAAAGGAAAACAACACAGCTACAAGATGATGTCTGCAATAATCTGAATACTACGCTACAACTACATTAAATGCAGCAATGAGATCAAGACATTTAACTACTATGTAAAAATGGAACTCAGAGATATGTTACCTCAAGTGGGCCCTCTGTTGTGCCTTGCACACATGCCCCTTTGAAAATAGGGACCCCTAGCCTTCTTCTAGATCCTAGGTTAGCTCAGGTTCATTTGTGCCTGTCATTCCATGTTAGGAATGTTTTTGGTTAGAGCCTACATTCTATCTCTTCATGTTGAAATCAGCAATACGCCTTAGGTCACAGAGATTAGGCCAAGTTTTGTCTCAGGATCCCATCTAGGATTGAATGAAATAAAGCATTGAGACCTTGAATCACTAGAAAATCACTAGAAAGCTTCTGCAGTCGATGAGGTCATGGAGAAATCAGGCTTGGATAATTTAATCGGGCAATAGGAGGTGAGTATGGAATGAATTTGACACTTAGAAATGGGTATTTTTATCAATGTCGTCATATGAAAATTAAATTTAGGTAAGGTAAGTTTGCACAAAAGGTGAAAATGGATGCCTTGATCAAAAACAAGTTGAAGAAGCCATGAAAGATGGCGCCTCGACCACCAAGGCGGGAATAAGAGGTAAAAATGGAAAAAAAAAACCAAAATATCTCCTTCCCCCACTAATCTAGGAACGCAGGAAATGTCCAAGGAAGAAAACACGAAATATCAGGTGCAAAGGCGAGAATAGGATACAAAATGGAATTTTTGAAAATACTCCTCCATGCACTTAAGGGATGAAATAATAGAAGAAACAAGTGAATGTGCAAAGGTGGGGGTAGAAATGACACTTGAAATTTCCAAAATGATGTTTTCATGCACTGAGGAAATCTGCGCTTAGAATTCAAAAGGAAAATATCACGAGAGGCGCAAAAGCGGGTGGAGCCTACAAAGTGGAAATTTCCACTATACTCACTTCATGCGCTCCCACCCATGCGCTCTTCCTACACACTTATGAAGCGCAACTTTATAAAGGTGGGCCTGTCTTACAAATTGGAAATCTCCACTTTACCTATGCCACGTGCTTTTCCACTATACTCATGGCCTATTGATGGAATGTTTTATTGCAATTACCCATGTCCCTTGATTAATCGTGGGGCTTAGTTATATTCTCTAGTGTAATGAGTAGTTAGGTCCACAACAGGTAACACATGAGCCACTTTTTGATAATGATCATATTAATTGAGATTAAAGTTTAAACCATTGTATTTAAGTTTGTGGAGCAGACCAAAAGATGAATTTTATTGAACACAAGTTACAAACACCAAATGGTAATGAGTGTCAAGGGACATTTATCTTCAAACATGGGTTAGTGATGTTTTTCCTTTATCTAAACATATTGGTTTTGACAACTAGTTGGGATGGTTTTTGTACACTTACCATCACTATGCAATGATCCTCAAAACTAAGCAATGTCATACTCACCTAGCATAATAATTGGTATATTATCGTAGTGAATCTCCAAACATAACCCCTCTCTAAAATTATATTATCGAGTAGGTATTGTATGCACACATGCTTTGAAAGACCCTAAATACTTGGTTCATGGTTTAGACTTTAGAATAACCCTATTAGTCTACAACTTGTACTTGTTTCTGCTATCAAGGTAAACTTTTCCGCATTCCAAATGACAAGAAGCCCTCCCGTTTTCCAATAGCTGCTCCCTTGATAGATGGCATGCTTCTCCGAAGCTTATTGGTAATTTCCTTCAATTAATGTGATTTTTCTTGGTTTCTTCAAGACAACCCATATTGATACCTTATCACACACATGGAGGGCTAGGTTACATACCTTTTCCTTGGTTTGTATTGTATGTCTATTCCAAGACAGCAACTTCGTATTGTTTGTGATTTTGGCACCAGGTAACTCGTTTTCATGGCTCAGTATTTAATTAATATTTTTTTTCTATTTGATTACATAACATTTACGTTGTTCTGATAGTTTTGTCATACTGATATAATATGGGAAGACTCTTGAGTCTCACTTCCTTTACTGCTTGTGCCTTAATTTATCTGGGCAACTACCATCATCCATAATTTGCTTTAGGGACAAATTCAACCCAACTTTCCCAAAAAATTGCTTAACAAAATCAATCTTGCCTTGATTACAATTGAATGCTGAATTTCTTTACAAGGGACATCTTCTTGTGCTCACTACATTTTTATTTGTTTCTAGCAACTGTTTTGACCATATGCCATTGCTCCACTTTTGATTTCTATCAATGATTAAGCCATGGCACTCAAATCTCAATCCATCTTCCGAAGAGTTTAATAAGATTCCTGTCTGGGTTCGTCTTTCGTATCCCCCCCTTCATCTTTGGGTGGACTGTCTTTTTGAGGATGTGGGAGAAGCTCTTGGGGATTTCCTTATGATTGATAATGATTCTTTTGACATTTATCACTCCACCTTTTCCCGTATCTTGGTTGATATGGATGTGTCAAAGGGTTTGCCTGCTGAAATCCTTATCAGGTCTTCAAAGGGAAGTTGAGTTCAAACTTTGGACTATGAAGGGATTCCCTTTAGGTGTAGAAGATGTTTTAAAACGGGTCATGCAGCAACTCAATGTGAACTAGAGAAAAAGAAATTGTCTGCATCATGGTGGGATGGTGCTTCCGTTCAGCATTATACGATCTTGAAGAAATCTGAAACTCAAAGGTGCTTCTCACAAGTGGTTGCTACAGATTCTCAGTATCTTGTGGCTTCTTCTCAGTCTGTTTTGGTTTCTAATGGGGGGGGGGGTGTCGGGACAAACAAATGCTGTGCCTCCTGTGGAATCCACAGTTGTCCGTGGGAATTTGTTTCAGGTGTTTCTTGTGACAGTGACAATGCTTCCATCCCTAGCGATTGTGCTTCGCCTGTTGTGGGGAACAATTGCTCTACTAGCATTGTCTCCCAAGTTGATGGTGGCCCTGTGACAGGTTCGTTGGCTTGGCAGGATGCGACTGCAAAAGTGGAAGAGGGTTGGATTACTGTCAAGGGTAAGAAGGTTAAGTCTTCTATGCCCTCCTTTGATATGACTCTTAGTTCCCACAAGAGTAGTAGTAAAGGTAAATTTTGATGGCTCTTGGTGGGATGGGATCAGGCTGGAGTTTTTTCTGGCCTTTTGTTGGCTATTTGTTTGCAGCTTTAGTTTTAGTTTGTGGGAGCCGGTTATCTTGTTGGCTCTTTTGCCTCTAGTTCTCTGGTGATTCCTTCATCCTATCTTATGACAATGTCTTGGTTATTGGGTTCCAGATCCATTCAAAATCTGTTTGTAAAGGGTTCCGAGTCCCTTCAAAACTTGCTTTTTGCCTTAATACAAAAAAAATCATGTATGTTTATAGTTGATAGACATATACACTTGTTAGTCTTCATTGACTCTATAAAATGGATAGTTGACGAAGCTGATATGCCCATATGATTAGCAAATGCTTTCTGTACTAATTGATTCACCGGAACCATTTTTAGCCACTTCATCTTGTATTCTTTATTTACTTTTATTTTAATTAGACACTCTTGAGGATTCAAAATATTGATAAAGACTTTACAATGTTACATTGACCTGGAGAGTAGAAAAGCTTTTTGTTTCCTCTTAAGTTTGAACAGTTTCCTACCATTGATTGACATACAAATTTTGCTCTTTAATTTTGGTTCCAAGGAACCACTAAGCCAAAGAATCTGTTTGGCAAGATGTTGTACATGACTAGCTTTAACCATACTCTATGGTCATTAGTGTTGAATGCTATTATTATTGAACATGTACAATTTAATGGAATTATTTGGCATTTCTCTGCAGGAGTCAATTTTCATGGCACCCCATGCATTTTAAGGGGATGTTCTCATAATCCATTGGTTGCTTACAGACATGCCTCGTCATTTCCAACTTAATCTCCAAGAGGGACTTTTCTATTCAAGATTTACGCAGATTCTTCAACAACTAGCAATAATTGTATCTATTACGAGGTAAAAAGGAGAAATATATTCTCCTAGGTTGTCCCCACTTGCCTCTAGAAAGGAGAAATATATTCTCCTAGGTTGTCCCCACTTGCCTCTAGAAAGGAGAAATTCCAAAATTCCACTGCCAAAGCATAATTTACTAATTTCTCATCCAGATACCAAATTTCAAGATATGATGACCCTATAACTATCATTTCCTTGTGATGTTAATGAATTGTAGCTTCGATTGGATTATTCCTATCGATGAAATCAAATGCATATGTGGCCTATCAACCTTGAGCATTTGATCTCTATCCTTATGTATTCTACTATGATTATTGATTATCATAATGTGATGTGCCCTTGTAGCTAGATACTTTAGTCTAGCTGTGGTTTAGCCTATTATTGGACCCTCGTAGGCTATTACTATTGAATAGGGGGTTAAATTGATCACAGGAGGTTTGGGTTGTTCAGTGTTTTTGGCTTTCTCAGAGTTCAGTGGTTGG
Source organism: Thuja plicata (assembly GCA_018584345.1). Taxonomy (NCBI): domain Eukaryota; kingdom Viridiplantae; phylum Streptophyta; class Pinopsida; order Cupressales; family Cupressaceae; genus Thuja; species Thuja plicata. Next base: position 2,302,235 of record MU224070.1, read on the forward strand.
TTTGGGCTTAGATAGTTTGATTTAGGCTTCATTTGAGTGATTTTTTCTATTTTTAGCACTTGCTATTTTTAGCATGTCTTTTCAGGTACATGGGAAATAATTTCTTGGACTCCAGTTTCAAACGGTTTGGCCAGATTCTCAATATTGAGAGAGTTCTGATTATTTCAGTGAATTCCAACATGTTTAATGATTAATGATTAAATATAAAGTTAAATTGACTTTATATTTAAATAACTTAAATGATGGGTTTATAACACATGGAATGGGGCCAATTGAGTATTTTATTTTGGAGGAGAATTATTAAAAGTTTTTCCTAAGTCTAATTCAATTAAATGTTAATGATTTTATTTAATATTTTTTTTCATTAAATAAAATCGCAGCTTTGAAGAGGAATTTTGATTAGGGTTTTGGAGGCATACATGAGGTATCCATTTTATTGCTATCACTTTGAAAATAGGATTTTGTGCTCTGAGAAGGGTTTCAACCATTGCCATTGAAGAATGTAGTTTCTTCTAGGAGTCTCCATTTGAACTGGTGAAATATCCAGCGAATTTGGTATTCAGAGAGTTTCATATAGAAACTCTGATTTGTGCTTCAGCAGTTGTGAGGAAGATTTAGAAATTTATATGAGTTTCATTGCAGACCAGAATATTTAAAAGATTGATCATGCTTATTAAGTTGTACCTGCTGCTACAGTACAGCTATGAATAATACCAACATGAACAATAGAATGCTACAATGCTGTCGTGAATAGTGAAATGCTTCAGTTCCGGTTGAAGGCAAGGCCAAAATCAAATAAAAATCAGGTTCCATGTGTTTGTCACCATTGCTTCTTTTATTATGAAAATAATGTAATTTCCCATCTTCTTGAGAAATAAAGATTCATTGCAGCAGTAGTTCAGTTGTTTTGAAATTTTCAGATTATTGTAATTAGTTTCAGTTTTATGTTATTTGCTTTCTATGTCAAAAACCTCAAAACACAAAAAAAATCAGAAAACAAACAAAGGCAAAAACAGTTCAGCAGTTAGGGCCTGTGAAGGGTTCTTACATTGGTATCAGAGCTAAATCCTGCCATCCCGAGGGTTTAGTTATTACATGCAGCCAGAGGAGGTTGGTTCACACAGGTATTATACATGCAGGAGAGCCTTAATTGAAGGCGAACAGGTTTTAGAACCACAACCGGTCACCATGGGTGACAGGCATGACCCAGGGTTAACAGGGATGATGATGCTCAGGAAACAAGAGAGTTTTTCAGAACTATGGCAACAGGGCAGCAGCAAGTGGCCCAGGCCTTACAGGCACTGACTACCATGATGGAGCGGATGAATACACCAAACAGGCAGAATAGGGATCAGGAGGATAACAGGAGTGAGGTTGGATCTCCTCGAGGACCTAGGACACACTCTAGGACAACTAATAGGCCTACACGTCCTACTTTTGTGAGGGAGGATCCGACACCAGAGCCTGAAGAAGAAGCAGGTGATTGGATGTTCGCAGATGTTCTTGTTATCACTAAAATTTGCACCCTGCTGAGTAAACTCAACAATCTAGTAATACATGGAAACACTTCTGGGTTGTGGGTAACTCGGAAAAGAAGTGAACCTCCGGAGAAGGCCGACTTCCTGGGCACTTCACCTAAACTAAAGCTTTTCAGAGGGAAAGGGTTTGAAGGATGCATAAAATGAAACCTACTGCTAAAGGTGATGCACCAAACTGTATCTTTGAGACTTAACGAGTATCCAACACACAAAAGAACCAGTAAAGAAAAGCTCTAATACACAACCCAATAACACAATCCTTGCATAAGCAATTTGGAAGAAGACTAAAAAAAACAAGTCCCTCAAAGGAGAAAAACTTCCTCACAATCTGAAACTGATGCAGTACAACTTTCACCCTGCAAAGGGTTGTATAAATCTGTAAAAGGCATCAACATGTGATACACAAACACAGAAAAAAGAAAAGGCAAGCTATATTGTACTACCAAAAGGTGTTACAAATCTGTATAATCTCTCTGAAATGGGTTACAAAAACACTTTTCCTTTGTCAAGAATTTAGGAAAAGTTACAAAACAACAAGCCAAAGGGAAGAACTTTTGAACAATGAGTCTTTTAGCATTTTCCAGCCAACTGCCTCATAAATGAGGGCAATAAATTTTGGGTCGGACTTAGTCCATAAGGCCATTTTTGAGCCCCTCAACAAACTTCAAAAAGGCATAAAAATGACTCAGAAGTCATGCCTCATTAATATGATCATAAATACCCCTCGTCAATGTAGTCCTATCTCTCAAAAAGGCTTATAAATGCCTCTAAACAGCAATAAATCTCCTCATAACTTCATCCTTATACCCATGACCTTAGCACTTGTCATGCATATGGTGTCTGTCCCTATTAACTACATAAAATATACATGAATGCTCTCTTTCTTGTGATTGACTTTCTAACTTAAAAGTATTCCTCTTGATCATTGTTGTCCCTTGAATGATAAAATAGTGTTGATTATTGTTATTGTTTTTGGACAGCATAAGCGCCTCTACTAAATCATTATATATTTACGAGGCTACACTTCACATCTTTCAGCTCTTGAAGCATTAATGCTGAAATCACATGGTATCCTGTAGCATCATATTTGTCACTGAACAACATGCTGGGCTCTACCCTCGTGGGAGCCCAATTTTTTCCACATGCTGATATATTTAAATGAAGCAATAAGCAATAAAACCCTCACATGTGTCTGCACATTTAGACAAATCTGTTAAACAAAACCATGAATTTTAGATGTGTTCTTCGCTGACCTTCGATACACATGATGATTTCAGACTATTATAATGCAACATAAGAGTAAATTATGCACGTACTAATGATGTATACATAAAGATTTGGTATCCTAAGCCTTGACACAATTTTTTTTATCTCCCTGCAGGTATTGGAGCAGCGGGATGACCTCCATGAAGGAGTTGAAGACGAAGCTACTTAACTGTAGGGGTTCGTCATCATGAGGCAATGACGGATCCCTTGTCTATGTTTATGCTTTCATTTTTATATGTATCATTTCCTTGTATAGTGCATTCTAGTAGTTACTCCCACGGCTTGTGTGGGATATTGCACATTTGCATTCATGAATAAAAAGATCATTCCTTTAAATTTGCAATGTTGTATGATTCTTATTTGTTGTAAACTATTGCATCTTTCAGTGATTCCTTTATGGCATTCCTCTTTTGGCAAAACACCATTAATAACTGAGATGCACCCTTAAAACTATCTAAAAACATACCCAACTCCACTTTATTGAGCTGGGAAATAAAAATGGGTAACAATTCTCATGGCTGCAAATGATGAGTGGGAGATGCTAGCTCCACAGGTCAGGGAGCGTCTCACCTTTGAGCGATTTGTCAATCAGAGGAGAGAGCATTACAGGGCAACGAGACATGATAGGAGACCTCATGGCTAGAACAATGAATTAAAGTGTGCTACAGGCAAGCTTTCCTTGACTACTTTTGACGGTAGTAGCAGGATGACAACGCAGGTTTGGATTCACAAGCTTGACACTTTCCTGGCACTGAGACCTATGACAGAAGTGGAGGCAATAAAATATGCCACACTACATTTAGAGGGAGCTGCACATAATTGGTGGTACAATGGGTTGGTTACCCTTCAACATAACCAGGTGATTTCATATCAGGACTTCGTAGACAGGTTGGTAGAGAGATTTGATAAGAGGGATCCAGAAGTCTACTTGAGGGAGTTGGCACAGTTGAGACAGACAGGCGGATTGGAGTATTTCATTAATGACTTTCAGAAGCTATCCGTTATGGTGCCAGAAATCTCAGATAGGAGATTGGTTGTTTTGTTCACTGAGAGATTATCTGAACCACTAAAGGGTTGGGTAAATGCCTTTGATCCATTTAATTTGCAAGAAGAAATTAAGAAGGCTAGAACTATGGAACAAGCAGCCCCAGTAAATAAATTTCAGTCAAAGGGTGCATCATCTAGCAAAGACAACAAACCATTCTTCAAGAAACCTGAGAGGAATAAAACAAAGGCTAAAAATAAGGATAAATCATTCGCTCCCTTGGATAGAGAGACATTGAACGATTTAAGGAAGAAAAAGCTCTGTTTTTATTGCAAAAGGACCCTATGACATGAACCACGACTGTCCTTTGAGACCAAAGGGGAAAGCAAACAAGGTTATGTGGGCTTACTATGAGGATTCTGATTCTGAAAATTTGGACCAGCAAACTGAAAATGAGGAATCCAATGAAGAAAAGGAAGGTTTAGATGATGAAAAGCTCAAGCAAATGTCTACCGATGAAGAGAAGGTCGAAGGTAGGCTTAAGGAGGCCCGTGACACTATTGTGCAGCAGGAGGGATCGTTTCGGATGAGAGGGTGTTGGTTGGACAACAAGTTATCACATTGCTAGATACAGGTGTCATGCACAATTTCATTGATTCCAGGTTGATTGAGAGATATGGGATTCAAACTGAGCAATTTGAGGGTTTGAGAGTGAGGGTAGCAGATGGCTATGTTCTCAAATGTGATAGAAAGATTACAGGTTTGCCATTGAAAATTAATAACTTTGAATTCAAGACTGAATTCTATGTGGTTAACATGGGTGACACGGATTTAGTTTTTGGCATGACTTGGCTACATGATATTGGAGAGTTCACTCTCAATTTGAGAGAAATGGTGATGAAATTTCAGATTGATGGTAGAACTCACATTCTTATGGCCATCCGAGACAGTGAGTTTAGGATGATGTCTTGCAGGCGCATGGAGAGCTTGTTGCGTCATAACTAGGTTGAGTGGGAAACCCGTTGCTCATTGATGCCATCACAGGGGCAGCAAGCATCCAAATACCATCCGAACATACAAAAACTGAGAATCAAGCACTACAAGGTTTTCAGTGACATACCACCAGGTAGACCTCTAGATAGAGGTATTGAGCATATTATTGAGTTAGAGGAGAGTGCTAAACCCATCATGATCACACCCTACAGGCATGCAGAGAGATTGAAGGATGAGATTGAGAAAACCATCAAGGAACTACTTGCTATGGGGCACATTAGACCAAGTAAGTCTCCTTTTGCTTCTTCTGTGGTTTTGATGAAGAAGGATGGTACTCTTAGGATGTGCATAGATTACAGGGTCCTGAACAGGAAGACTATCAAAAACAGGTACCCCATCCCATGGCTTGGAGTTATTAGATGAGCTACATGGAGCATGTTTCTTCTCCAAAATTGATTTGAGATCAGGCTATCATCAGATCTGAGTTAGAGAGCAAGATATAGAGAAGACGACATTTAGGTGTCATTGTGGCCATTTTGAGTTTGTAGTTATGCCATTTGGGCTAACTAATGCTCTAACTACTTTTCAGTCCATGATGAACATGGTGTCTTTGTAGTTTTGAGAAATTTGTGTTAGTCTTCTTTGATAACATCCTGGTGTATAGTAGGACATGGGATGAGCATGTGCGGCACTTAGACACTGTGTTGAGCATTCTGAGCAGAGAGTCCTTGTATGCAAAGGAGTCCAAATGTGATTTGGGATTATCAAAGTTATTATATCTGGGTCACATTATCAGTGCACATGGAGTACGCATGGATCCTGAAAAGATTCGTGCTATTTTTGAGTGGCCTACTCTAGTAAACCTGACACAGTTGAGAGGATTTTTGGGGTTGTCTGAGTTCTACAAGAGGTTTGTTAGTGGATATTCCAGGCATGCAGCACCCTTGACGGATTTGATGAGAAAGGGGGCTTTCTTGTGGACTCCCGAGGCACAGGAGTGTTTTGATAAATTCAAGGAGTTGATGACTTCTTGTTCAATGCTAGCACTACCAGATTTTAGTAAGCCATTTGAGCTTCATTGTGATGCATCTGGTGAGGGCGTTGGAGTGGTGCTTATGCAGGACAAGCACCCGATTGTGTATGAGAGTAGGAAGCTCAGGGGACATGAGAGGGGCTTCAGCATTTATGATAAGGAAATGTTGGCCATAATGCATGCTTTGGCCAAATTTAGGGAGTACTTAGTGGGCAGCAAATTCAGCATAAAAACAGACCACAATAGCCTGAAACATTTCCTGGGGCAGTGAGATCTTAATGACAGGCAACAGAAATGGGTAAGTAAATTATAGGCATATGACTTTGATATTACCTATTTCAAGGGGACATAGAATGTAGTAGCAGATGCCTTGTCACGAAGACCCCACTTGAGCTTGATGATAGATATATCAAAGGGCTGGAGACATTTGATCCTTGCAGAGTATGCAAATGATACTGTTGTGAGGTTTTCACACCATCGCCCCATTGCAAATGGGGACCCCCTCTTTTGCAAGCGGGAGTAGTGGTCATAGGTAGTCTTTGTTGGCGACAGTTTTCAAGCCCCTTGGTCCGGCAAGTGAAGTTTGAGAGTTGGTTTTGGGCAATTTTGGCCTGCTGGGAAGTCAAGTCTGTCTGGAGCATGGGCGAGAGTTCTGCTAAATCTTTTGGGAATATGGGATCAAAACCAAAGGATTTGTGATGAAACAAGTTTAAACCCTCTGAGAATCCCTGTTCCAGTTTCAATTTGATCTTAGAAAGTCGAAATAGATTGTGGGAGGTAGCTTTGTTGAAGGCGCGCTGAATCCTGAAATTTGGCCAAGTCCTAAAATATTTTAAAAACCCCCAAAATCTAGAATCTGCACCTTAACTCCTATGAAACTAAAACCTATCTCAAACATCCTGGAAGGTATTTATACAAATATAACTTAAAGTATAAGTTCTTATACTTAAATGTTATATTTGTATAAATTCTCTGCCCTTGAACTGAAAATTGGCTAAGTACAAAGTGCAAGTCTACTCTGTCCCATGCCTGGGCGGATTCCGACCTCCTATAGGACAGGGTTTGTCCTATGACCTTTAGTTTTCCGCTTCTCCTTGGTGACTTCCTTTCGGTTCCTTAGGTGGAATGGTGGTGTTTCGCAAAACTTTTAGAGGAATCCGACCTTTCGAGTGCAAGTTTTAGTCACTTGAAGTTGGGCGGAATTGTCCCATCTATAGGACAATTCCGCCATGGAGTTGGTTGTCCTATACCCCATGAAATTCTGCCCTCTCTTGGCCATGCGGGATGGCATCCTTGGGGTGTTGGAAGTTGTGTTAAACAAATTTTGAAGTCCTTTTCAAGGAAAGGAGTGAGTTTTGGGGTAGTGTTTCCATGTTCTCCTTGGGGCGGAATTGTCCCATCCATAGGACAATTTCGCCATGAGTCTTTGCCCCACTCTTTTCCCCTCCCAAACACTTGTTGCCATCAAAATCGTAGGGAAGATGAGGTATGCTTCCAAGGGAAGGTGGGTTTAAACATTCATAATCACTTGTCATGGGAGTTTGGGGTTGAATTTTAAACGTTTTGTTAGCAACATTGGAGCTGTCCCATGACTGGGCAGATTCCACCCAACCATAGGACAGGGGTTGTCCTATACACAAGGAAATTCTGCTCCCTCCTTTGCATGATAGAAGTCTTCCTTAGAAGATGGGGAGTGGTTTTGAGTTGTTTTTTGGAGTTTTGGGTGAAGATTGATGTGTTTTCAAGAGGGCTGTCTTGTCTTTCACTGAGCGGAATTGTCCCATGTATGGGACAATTCCACCAAGGGGCTGGTCCTCTCTTTCCCTCATTCCTTAGCCTCCCTCCCCCTTAGTGTTTGAGAACGAAGTGTTTAGCATAGAGAGCCATGTGCAAGGCAAGTAAGTGTTGGTCTTTTTGAAGTCTGCAAGTTGGGAATCATTAAAATTTTACATGTGTCCCATGACTGGGTGGATTCCACCCAGTCATAGGACTGGTTGTCCTATGTGGCTGAAAATTCCGCTCCCCTTTGGAGCCTTGGAATGAGATGTTTGGGCATGGCGAAGGTGTTTGGGTGGTTTATTGAGAAGATTTCGGTCCAAGGTAGGGAAGTTTTCCATGCCTTCCTTGGGCGGAATTGTCCCATGGATGGGACAATTCTGCCCTCACCTTTTATGCTTCTCCTCCAATGCAAGTCGGCCACTTCAAGTAAACAAGGCCAGAATTTACCAACATGAAGTCGTCCCCCCAAACAGCAACTAAAACAAACAATTAATTTGCGATACAAGTCGGCCTTCTTTGGGAATGGGAAACAAAGCATATATAAGAAGGAAGTCTAGATTCATTTTTTCTTACACCAAAGACCTGCGATTTTATTCCAGACTGAATGCATATCAGTATTATATCAAAATCAGATTGGGAGGCAAGTCATGTTTGGTGGGGGGTTTCTTTTAGTCCATTCTCTTAGTATTCCAAGTGGGAAGGAAGAGGGCATGTAGTATGTTAAACAATTGATGATCTTTAGGAGTTGGAACTTGGGTTCCATGCTTATTTTGCAAGTTGTCCCATGACAGGGTGGATTCCACCCAGTCATAGGACGGGTTCGTCCTATAGACCCCAGATTTCCGCTCCCCCATAAGGCTTTGAGATGGAGTACTTTGGCCATGGCAGGGATATCTTGGCATTGCTTGGTGGATTTCGGTCCTTGGGGAAGGAGCTCTCCATG
>MU224070.1:2312370-2324352 GCA_018584345.1 Thuja plicata
TGGTTGAAAAATTGGCAACCCTAATTAGGGTTTATAGGACTGAATCTCGGCCCTTGATTTCAAATGAATCTTGGCCCTTCGTTGTAATTGGACATCTATAAAAGGCCAAGGCCTTCTCATTTGTAAATGATGGTTAGAGAGATTCAAGAGCTAAGGAGCATTAGATTAGAGTAGGAGAGAAGATAGAGTAAAGTAGGCTAGCCAAGGAGGACTTGATCAAATTGTTGATATAATACTACCAAAATTATTCCTTCTTTCATTGTTGGTTTTCATGGTGAATGTATGTGACGTTTGGAGTATTTCATGGTTTCTTCAATCTCTTACTTGGAGTAGATTTCCTTTCCATGTTATTAAAGTAGTTAGTTGGATGAAAGTAGTTGTGGATGTTTTCTTGTTTGACTCAAGTATACTAGGCCACTAGCTTCCTTGCTGATTGTGAGGAAGCCTTGTGTGGTAAGCTAGTCATTGCACCTAAGTTCAATCGGCATTGGATCCTTAGTTTGTACTTCCAAGTTGGATTAAAGAAAAGACGTTGATATGAAAACCATTCGAGATCCTTAGAAGCTTGCACTAGGTGGAGTCGAAGTCGCAAGCAAGCCTCCATTTGGTAGAGTCCAAGTCATCCACGATTCCTTGCATTCCTAGTTAGGGGTAGAAGTAGCAATAGAAGTAGTTTAAGAGAGTTGTGAAGTGAAGTTGAGAGAAACGTTCAAGTATACATTGCAAGCTAAGCCCGACTACCATTGAATGAATAGCGTAAGTCCCCTTAGAAGGTTAACCAGCAAATCACATCATTTCAACTGAGCCAGTCATTCCACAAGTTTAGGAACCTTGGAGTCATTCCATGATCTCAAATTGCAAAGCTTAGCATAGGAGATGACTTTGAGCAAGAGAGGATTTAACGTTCTGTGTTTCACATTGAAGCGCTGAGTGTTCAATCCTGCATGTTATGTAATTGGAACAAAACTCGCATCAACAGATACATGAGCATCAGGATTCCTAGATGGATCGGTTCAGGATAGTGATTTCACCCTTATGAATGAGCTCATCATTTACAAAGGGTGCATTTATTTGGTGCCAAGGTCAGAGGTGACGAGGATGGTGTTGAGAGTTTATCATGACTCACCTATGGCAGGACATCCAGGCTTTTATAAAACCTACAGGCAGATTCGTGAGTGTTTTTCTTGGAAAGGGCTCAAAGTTGAGGTGTTACAGTATGTTAGAGTGTCCTACTTGCCAACAGAATAAACAGGAGCACTCTTATCCAGCCAGTTTACTTCAGCCACTTCCGATTCCTGACAGGAAATGGGAGTGTTTGTCGATGGACTTCATCACATGACTGTAGAGGGCCCAAGACAGAGACTGTATATATGTTGTTGTTGATCGGCTTATGAAGTTTGCCCACTTCTTCCCGATCACTTCTACATACATTGCTATGCAGGTGGTAGATTTATTCTTCAGAGAGGTATTCAGGTTGCATGGCTTACCTCGAAGCGTTGTCAGCGACAGGGACAACAGGTTTATGAGTAACTTCTGGCAGGAGTTATTCAAATTGTGCGGGACAGAGTTCACTCCGAGTACTAGCTACCACGCCCAGATAGATGGTCAGACAAAGATATTGAACAAATGGGTAGAAGGATACCTCAGGAATTACATAGCAGGGCAACAAAAGGCTTGGGTTAAGTGGATATATCTATGTGAGTATTGTTATAATTCCACTTATCACATGTCTATCCAAATGTCACCATTCATGGCATTATATGGATATGAGGCACCTAGTTTCATGGATTTGTTGCTATCAGATAGTAGAGTGCCTAGTGCTCGAGACTTATTACAGGAGAACCAAGAAATTGTAAAGGCTCTTAAGGATAATATCACTAAGGCACAAAATCAACAGAAGCAGTATGTTGATCAAAAGAGGACTGAGCGGACTTTTGAGGTAGGTGATATGGTATATTTGATGCTGCAGCCTTACCGCTAGTCCACTCTCAAAAAGAGTGGTGCCGAGAAACTTAAGCCATGTTATTATGGGCCTTTCAGGGTGATCAAGAGAGTTGGAGAGGTGGCTTATGAGTTAGATTTGCCGGCAGATAGCAGAGTGCATAATGTTTTTCATGTATCACGTCTGCAGAAGACGTTAGGACATCAGATTGTTCCTTCCACAGTGCTTCGTCCTTTGGATGATGAGGGAAAGTTGGTGGTAGTACCTGAGGCTATCATTGAGTTCAGGGAAAAGAATTTGAGGAGGCGCACTATCAGAGAGTATTTGGTCAAATGGAAGGACATGCCAGTTGAGGATGCTACTTGGGAGAGAGGAGATTTTATAGCATCCAGAGTTGAGATTGCTTGAGGATAAGCAATTTTGAGAGGAGCGGACTGTGATGTCCCATTCTAGCTAGATACTTTAGTCTAGCTATGGTTTAGCCTATTATTGGACCCTCGTAGGCTATTACAGTTGAATAGGGGGTCAGATTGGTCACAAGAGGTTTGGGTTGTTCAGTGTTTTTGGCTTTCTCAGAGTTCAGTGGTTGGTTTGGGCTTTAGAGAGTTTGATTTAGGCTTCATTTGAGTGATTTTTGCTATTTTTAGCATGTCTTTTCAGGCACATGAGAAATAATTTCTTGGACTCCAGTTTCAAATGGTTTGGCCAGATTCTCAATATTGAGAGTTATGATTATTTCAGTGAATTCCAGCATGTTTAATGATTAATGATTAAATATAAAGTTAAATTGACTTTATATTTAAATCACTTAAGTGATGGGTTATAACACATCGAATGGGGCCAATTGAGTATTTTATTTTGGAGGAGAATTATTAAAAGTTTTCCCTAAGTCTAATTCAATTAAATGTTAATGATTTTATTTAATGTTTTTTTTCATTAAATAAAATCGCAGCCTTGAAGAGGAATTTCGATTAGGGTTTTGGAGGCAGATATTTGCTTGGGAAATGAAGAATGAGGTATCCATATGCTATCACTTTGAAAACATGTTTTTGTGCTCTGAGAAGGGTTTCAGCCATTGCCATTGAAGAACGTAGTTTCTTCTATGAGTCTCCATTTGAACTGGTGAAATATCTAGTGAATTTGGTATTCAGAGAGTTTCATACAGAAACTCTGATTTGTGCTTTAGTAGTTGTGAGGAAGATTTAGAAATTTATAAGAGTTTCATTGCAAACCAGAATATTTAAAAGATTGATCATTTGCTTATTAAGTTGTACCTGCTGCTACAATACGGCTGTGAACAGTACCAGCGTGAACAATAGAAGCTACAATGCTGTCGTGAATAGTGAAATGCTTTAGTTCCGGTTGAAGGCAAGGCAAAAATCAAATAAAAATCAGGTTTCATGTGTTTGTCGCCATTGCTTCTTTTATTATGAAAATAATGTAATTTCCCTATCTTCTTGAGAAATAAAGATTCACTGCAGCAGTTCAGTTGTTTCGAAATTTTCAGATTATTGTAATTAGTTTCAGTTTTATGTTATTTGCTTTCTATGTCAAAAACCTCAAAACACAAAAAAATTCAGAAAACAAAGGCAAAAACAGTTCAGCAATTAGGGCCTGTGAAGGGTTCTTACACATAATACATGATTAATAAATAGTATGATTACAATCATGTATATATATATATTTAATGTTGTATATTGTTAATATATATATATATATATACATAATTGTAATTGAGATTGATATAACTATTATTAATCATGTTCATGATATTAATCATGCTGTTAATACCATTAATGTTAATTATGATGTTAATACAAATTACATTGTTGATATTGATTTATAAATTCATCGATAATGAGTATCGATATAATCAATGCTGGTATCGATACCATACTATGCTCGAACATGCTTTATATTACCAAATGAACCGATACTAGTATGATGTTATTAACATGCAAACTAACGTGTATTAACTTGAGTTTGGGATCGATAAGGACATGCCTTCGTAGAGACATGTCTATGTCCACGTAGGGACATGTCCCTACGTAGACACGTCTCCTCCCATTAGTATTTAACTTTGGTCCATATGACTTGGGAAGTACTAGAATCGATAAGTGCCTAACAAGTCCCAGCAATACCCATCGATATTTGTAATTATCAATTCAAGCATATATCGGCAGCAATATAGATATTTACATATATACATATCTGATCTGTATTACATTCACTTCATAGTAAATATATATTATCATTAATCTTGATATTGAGAATTCTAAGGATTATATATATATTCATATTTCATTAATATTAATATATATATATATATACATTCAAGAACAAATTATAGAGATATTGTGATCAATATATATATATATATATATATATATAGAAAAATTAAAATACTATAAACCTCTAAATTTGATCAAAACTTTAACATGGTATCAGAGCTAGCATAAGGAAGACCCGATCAGATTAATAAAAGAGGCAATCTAACCACCATTAAATTTCTCTAAAATTTGGTGAATGGTGTTAGATTCCAGGCCCGACTTGAAGGAGCTGCAAATTTCGTTTCTTGGAAGTTCAGAATAGTAATAGCACTAAGAGAACATGAATTGAACACATTTGTCGAGAAGGCAATACCTATACCTGATAAAGATGATGAGAAACTTCTATGGATGAAGAACAACAAGGCTACGAAGATTCTAATGGATGCAGTGAAGGATCACATAGTGCCAATCATATCCAAACTAGATACAACATATCAGATGTTCACAACTCTAGAGAACATGTATGGAATGAACAATATGAGTAGGGCTCTTGCTCTAAAACAACTCCACCATGTCAAGTGTTAGACCTGAGATCAAATTATTGAGAGGGGGGGTGAATCGGTAATCTACCAAATCAACCAACTTTACAACCACTTAAACTTTAATCACCATTCACAAGATTAACCTTAATAGTAGTAAATGAAAAAATTAAGCATCCAAGATCATCCACAAATTTGATACAGATTTATCTCGTGGAAACCCAAATAGGGAAAAAACCACGGTGGGGATTAGTACCCACTAAAATAATGTACTCTTCTGAAGTACGCCCTGTGAGGAGCTTAACCTTGTTAGGAGTTTACAACAACACTGTTAGGTGCTACCCGGTTAAGGGATTTACCTTAGGCCTGTTAGAACCTTTACCTTGTTAAGAGTAGCCTTGTTAGAGGACTTAAAAACACAAGCTAATGTGTCACCTTGTTAGAGGATTTACAATAAAGATCTGTTAGGATCTACCCTGTTAGGGAATTTCAACTGCTGTAACTATTAGGGAACAACAACAACAATGATCTGCAAAATAGCACTACCTCTGCTTGATCAGATCCGCTGAAGCACATAATCTCTTCTGAGCACACTTAACTCTTCCCTGGCTTGATCACAACATGCACCTTACACCACACTTGCACAATACACACGATCAACACACTTTGCATTGAACTTCAACCATTATATAATGAACTATTAAGTCCACCGCCTTGATCAAACCCTAAAATGAAACCACAAAGCATCCCGCTCAAATCCAACTAGCCAAACAAAAAAATTAAATACACAAAACATATTTCCAAGACCACATCGGCCTACACAACGATTTACATATGAAATTGAGCCAAAGAGTCAAACACATTTTGACTATAATTAAACTTCCTCAAGAATCTTCTCCACACGATAACATTGATCAATGTGATGCCATATCATCACCTCCAATCATGAATACACGTCATTAGATAATAAATCATTCATCGTTAATCACCGCCACATCGATACCGATCACCGATACAAGATCTGTCATCGGTAGCTCAAGAACATTAACACTTAACCTGTTGAATAACATTGTTTCTGTTCACCGATCACTTTACCTTCTTACCGATCACTCAAAGTAGTTGCGATTGCAACTGTAGCATCTAAACACTGTTATTCACCATATCCTATGACCGTGTCACAAGATACATTATAGATTTGACAAGACATTCAAATCATCTATCACTTGTCATCAATTGTTCTAGCAGTTGTACTGTTATACTCCATTCGATTACAACTCTCACATAAACTTACTTCAGCAGTAGCGGTCATGCATTTGACATCCAGAAACATACCTAGGTCCCCCTTAAAGATAGCAACCACTGAAATTCATAATTCATCACAAATATACTTGACAACATATTAGGAACACAAAGTCAATATTTGACATCAATGACAACATAATATTTGATCATCCTGTAATCAAATCACCATGTCATCACCAAAACACACTTACCATCACTGCATCAGATATCGCCGCATCAAAAGGATGGAAGATTCACCAAATGGATGCCTTAATGACATTATAGAAGAGGAAGTATACCTAGAACAACCTAAGGGATTTGTGGTTCATGGTGGTGTTTCTCATGTTTGCAAATTGAAGAAGGCTCTATATGGTCTTAAATAGGTTCTTTGAGCCTGGTATGAGAGGATAGACAATTATCTTTCAGGATTAGGTTTCCCAAGAATAATGCAGATCCGAACCTTTACTTCAAGGTAATAAATGGTGACATGTTGATTCTCATTCTTTATGTTGATGACTTATTGATTACAGGAGAAGACCATCTCATCACCAAGTGTAAACAAGATCTAGCATCTGAATTTGACATGAAGGACTTGGGTCTTCTACACTATTTTCTTGGTTTAGAGGTATGGCAACAGACTGATGGTATTGTCCTAAATCAAGGAAAATACACTTGACATTTTGAAAAGGTTCGGAATGATGGACTCTAAACCAATGTCTACAACCATGGAGACAAATTTACATAAATTAAAAGAAGCAGCAACAGACTTAGAATTAGCATATTCCACTCTCTACCAATAGATGATTGGGGCCTTGATGTACCTGGTCAACACTAGACCAAATATTTGTTATGCAACAAATGCACTCGGTCAGTTCATGTGTGAACCAAGACAGTTACACTTAGTTGCAACAAAACATATTTTGAGATACCTGCATGGCACATTTGGATTTGGTTTAAGATATAATAATGTAGAATTAAATCTGCATGGATATACTGACTCAAATTGGGCTGGAAGTGTAGTTGATCATAAAAGTACTTCGGGGTGTTGCTTCAGCTTAGGATCAACCATGATTACCGGGTTTAGCAGAAATCAATCTTCAATTGCACAGAGTTCCACTGAAGCCGAGTACATTGCAGCATCTATGGGAGCTCAAGAAGCCGTGTGGTTAAGAAAACTTCTTGTAGGATTGTTTGGACAATCCTTGGATCCCACGATCATTCACTGTGATAATCAGAGTTGTATAAAGCTTTCAGTGAATCCAGTGTTCCATGACAGATCAAGCACATTGAAATCCGTTACCATTATGTTAGAGACATGGTGGAGAGAAATGTTATCCAGTTGAGATATATTAGTACAGAAGAACAATCAACAGACATTCTCACCAAGCCTCTCTCCAAAACAAAGGTGGAATACTTTAGAGGTAAGCTTGGTATGGTAGAAATGTAATTTTATTTGAGATATGTTTAATATATATTTTACTAATATGTAAACTATTTTTAACAAACTAATAGCTGATTACATGACTTCATGGGCCCCTGTGAACATCTTGAAAGGTGATGATCTTTCAATGATGTACACCTGTACTTCTGGCTACTGTTGTAAGGTGACGACTTTACAATAGTTAAACCTTACTATCATGATGGATATCATGTGACTTGATATCCGTGGACATGTCATGATAGTTTATACCTCTTAAGTGATATTAACTGAGTGGTGTATAACCACAATGAGTTAAATGACTGAGATCTTTCATGGTGGATATTATGTGATATAATATCCGTGGATATGCCATGAGCAGATATCCTTACGGTAGGCATCATGCAACTTGATGCTTGTGCACATACCATAATGGATATTGTGAGTATGGTGAATATCATGTGACTTGATATTCGTGGACATGCCATTATTCTTGATGACACTGTGAGGTGACATCATTTATGGTGGATATCATTAGACTTGATATTCGTGGATATGCCATAATTTTTGATATCACATTGAGGTGATATCCCTCCCGCACAATATATGGATCTATTGTGTCTACATGAGGATAGTAATCATCCTCCCTAGCTAAGAGGGAGTGTTAATGAATTGTAGTTTCGATTGGATTATTCCTATCGATGAAATCAAATGCATAAGTGACCTATCGACCTTGAGCATTTGATCTCTATCCTTCTTATGTATTCTGCTATGATTATTGATTATCATAATACATGATTAATAAATAGTTTGATTACAATCATGTATATTGTTTATATATATATATATATATATATATATATATACATAATTGTAACTGAGATTGATATAGCTATGATTAATCATGTTGTTAATACCATTAATGTTAATTATGCTGTTAATACATATTACAAATTACATCATTGATATTGATTTATACATTCATCAATAATGAGTATTGATATAATCAATGCTGGTATCAATACCATACTATGCTATCAAAGATAGCACATTATGAAACCGATACATTATCTTAATATTACATTAATATCAACTAGTTCGATGATGCGTATCGAACATGCTTTATATTACCAAATGAATTGATATTAGTATCGATGTTATTAACATGCAAACTAACATGTATTAACTTGAGTTTGGGATCGATGAGGACATGCCTCCGTAGAGACATGTCTCCTACGTAGACATGTCTCCTCCCATTAGTATATAGCTTCGGTCCATATGAGTTGGGAAGTACCGGAATCAATAAGTGTCAAACAAGTCCCAGCAATACTCATCGATATTTGTAATTATCAATTCAAGCATATATCAGCAGCAATATACATATATACAGATCTGATCTGTATTACATTCACTTCATAGTAAATATATATTATCATTAATATTGATATTGAGAATTCTAAGGATTATATATATATTCATATCTCATTAATATTAATATATATACATTCAAGAAAGAATTATAGAGATATTGTGATCGATATATATATTGAAAAATTAAAATACTATAAACATCTAAATCTGATCAAAACTTTAACATGTGATACATAAAGAAATTAAGAGAGGAGTAGTTAACTATGAAAATATAAAACAGCACATAACATATGGGTAATCAAGGTTTGCACATATACTTGTCATTAAAGTATATAAATCTGAATTGGTCAGTGCCCTTACCCACTCAACATAAGGAGGCTTATAAAAGAAATACTTACATTTATAAATGTTTTCATCATAGAAGTGAGTAAATTTGAACTCATAGATGCCCTTACCTGCCCCACATAAGGTGGTCAGCACCAAAGGTTGCGACTAGGTCTGACACAAGACTTGATATATCATCATAAGGATAAGGCTTCCTTGACACGCGGAAGGAGGCACTCACTTTCACATAAACCTACAGTTACCAACTTATTATTATCTCTCATTATGTTGTCACTAACCCCAATTAAGCTCAAAAGAAGGGAGTAAAAAATACTTTAGATTATCTAAACTTTGTGTACTCAACAACATAATATGTACAGAGAAAAATAAAATATCTTCCAACCAACAAATATAAGATCAAACAAAGCTATAAGATTAGCATCAAAAGATTTCTTGATTGCAGGATCAAATATATTAAGCTAGAAAATTACTATTTCTCAAAGTGACTCATTGTGGATGTGCACTCTCTTTCTAACAGCATAGTTGCACCAAAACCAAACCTACAGATGTTTCCCCTTATTAAATACCCAAAATGGTCCCAGAGGAAAGTTGTTACAGACAAAGGAGAGGGCCAGTTTTCAAAAGACTGGTAAAACAACCAACATATTATTATAAATGCAAGTTACTGCATTGTAGATGAAATTCGTTCTTTCTACCACAGACCTAAAAACAAAATATTTACCAATCAGAATTGTCTCTAAAATTTGATTATGATGTTAACTGAGGCCAACAGAAGCATATTTGTATGTCTTTCATAGATGGGATCATTACAACAAGTGCTGAGCCTTATAAACTACTCCACAGTTGATAAGGAAGTGAATCTCATGGCTCATCCTCAACAATGTTACAATGGTGAAGAGGTTGGTCTAAACTGTATCATATTGATTTTTGTGGTAGTTATCTTCCAGGTAAGGGAGCCTTTTGATGTTAAAGGGGACGGTTTTATCAATTTATGTTTTGATTAACGATCAAGGACTATATAAATTATTCCTAGACTTGTTAGTGACTTCTTTTGTGCAAAATGAACTGGGTTGTTACAATCCTAATAATGTTGCTAGCACAAACGGGCGTGTTTTGGAGTTGGTTGTAAGAAATTGGAGCACAAGTCATTCAATTACATGGTAAGATGCTGTTATTAATAAGCTGGTAGTCTGATAATACAAGAAAAAATTGCAAAACAAAATACTAACAAGCTTCTGAATCACCGATTCAGGCATAGTAAATTACCTATTACTAAGAAAACTTGAACAGCTAGGTTAGCTACCATTTCTAACTTATCTAATACCCATTCTTCAAGACTAAAAGAGATACAATGCCAAGCTTGTCTCTAAATTTGAATGAAAATTGTATCAACCAAGTGGTTTAGTCATTATGTAAGAAAACAGATCTTCTAAAAACTAATAATAGAAACAAGTGTCTTCATTATCAACTGAGGGATGTAATGCAAATTGAGATTTCACCATCTTGAGTACTCTGTCAAAAAAATGTGACATTGTTTTGTCAAGTTAAAGTTCAACCAATTATTGTAATTATTGAATGCTTAAGCCATTGAGTTTTACATTGTAGAATTGCTTGTTATATAAGCCAAATAATGAAACAACCTATCCTTGAATTTAAGAACAAATTCTCAACAACCATGTAATGTCACCAAGGTCTTACTTATCTTCCTCCTAATTAATATCCAGTGTATATTATAAACTCTTATTCGATGATCTTTGTAAAGAGCCTGCCTGGCTCTAACCCTCAATTTGACTGCAAGAAATTCTTCTTAACTCCGGAAAATAATTGTTTTGATATTTTCTAGGCAGATATGTAAATTTTCTCAAAATATGAAAAGGAGATGCGATTACACAAATTGAAATCATTACACTATTGCTGATATGCTTCACGCCAAACATCTAAACTCTTATTACATAAAACTGAAATCATATTGCAATTATTTTAAAAGAAACCACAACCTGGCTTTGTATCATAATGAGCATTCGGCATCTACCTCTTTGCATCCTCACAGCTGGCCGTAATAGAAGTAGGTAGCTACGGCTGGAGCAAAGAATGATTGTCTTCCCTTCCACATCCAGCAAGGTAACGTGGGTCTAATGAAATCAATGGCGTCAAACCTTCCACATTCAAATTACGGCAATGACTTAGTTAAGTTTTAGGATAGCTGCAAATGTAATAGCACTCTATGTTGTATGTGTTTTCCAAATGCACCAATCTCTCTTTCATTTATATTGGGAATGAGGCTAGGAGAGACATGTCCTAAGATGGGACATGTCTATTCATTATTATTTATAAGAAAGGACATGCCTCTTCCCATTAATTATAATTTAATCAATCTTACATCAATCAATTATTAATTAAGAATAATATAATATTCAATATTAAATTTCATATGATTAATAATAATATAACATATATAATATATTATTATTAATCAACATATATTATATGTATTCTAATGATCATATGACTGAAGCTACAAACATACACTCCCTCATAGCTAGGGAGGCTGATCAAACAGAATGTGTAGTGGTCTCCTGTGTCAACACTTATGACCCTCACCATAGCTATACATAGCTATACAAAACATCAACACTCCCTCTTAGCTAGGGAGGATAAATCAATCCAATGTCAACGCTTATATGACACTCGACAACATCAATCATATGATGTAAGCAATAAAAGCATCATCCTCATGATGTAATCAATAGAAACATAGTCTCAAGATGTGGATTGCCTCCATCAACGATTCTATCCACAAGCTCTCAGGTGGATTGC
>MU224070.1:2342907-2357709 GCA_018584345.1 Thuja plicata
AAATCTAGGAACTGCTCCAAACTGGCTCCAAACTGCTTGTAAAGCCAAAATCCAGTCACTGTATGCACTGAATGAGTCCCTATCCATCTCTGCTAGCCTACGAGACTCCAATGATAGGCCAACTCCTTCGTCTCTGATGTCCACTCTAGAAAGGGGACATGACATAAAACCCGAATGTAGCCCAAAATGCAGTTAAAGTCACTTGAAATTGGGTCTCTAAGACCCGATTACAAGTGCAAGTTCACCTACTTCCCATGTATATTCAAAGTGCAATAACTTTTTTTCTATTTGCAAGTAAAATGTCTATGTTTTTCCCAACTAGCAACCTGCCTTACAAGATCCAAAATTCATCTTTGATCCCATGTTAAAGTCATTTCCATCCTTCCCTTTTCAAGCTTGTTTTTCCATATTTCCTTTGCTCATGATAAACCCAAGTGTGGCTTCTATTTTGCAATCTTCTCATCTTGAAGAATGTTCCATGGCTTCTCCTATAGCACAAGATGATGTTCTAATGCTCTGGAGTTTTCATTGCAGCCTTACAGATTCTTGTTCAATGTTGGAAGAACCAGTGTCTCCTACTAACAAAAAGATGAAGTTCAAATATGAAAAATATCAGAATGCAATTCCACCTACTCAAGTGACATCTCCCATTGACGATATCAAAGAAATGGAGATTGGAAATGTTGATATGTCTGATTTCCTTGAGGAGGACAATGAAGAATGGAGCAGATCTTGATATGCAGTTGCTTCTGAACAGCCATAGACACTTGGTATCTACCTTCTCGGTGGCTGCCTTGGAACCTGAGATTGTCCTTGCTTGTGCTTCTCACTTCAACAAGGAGTCAAGAACAATTAAGGATGATGATGGTAAAATCATTATCTGGTTGGATGGTGAAACCATTGACAAGATCTTCAAAGTTCTTGCTACTCCAGTCTAGGCAAACATAGTAGTAGAAAAGGCTCTTGATCATTATAATCAGAAAACTAAGGAAAGCATAAAACACATAAATAACAAATGGCTTCTGAATAAAAGGTCTTGTCAATTCCAATGGCCTAAGTTTTACCACATTGACTTCAAAGAGGAGATCGATGACATGATCACCCTCTTGAGTAGGGTCATGGGTTTGAAGGAGTCTAAACATCGTGATAATGAGGAAGACACAGTAGCACATCTTTTGGGGTGAGGTAATTAATGATGCCTAGTGTGAGCAGCTTTCATAGGTTCCTACAAATGTTTTGTACGAATTCCTATTTTATATACATAGTAGGGTCACTAAGGCCATTTTCAGGCCTTTCTACTAGAGGTGACAGATCACTAGTGCTAGTATGGGAGTACTATGCACAACTGACTCTAAGGCCTAGCAGGACTCATTACAGGAGGGTACATGATGCATTCTTTGGTCATTTTATGTGTTTGTTTGACAAAACACTTGTGAAAAGGAGATTGACTGATGCAGCCTGGAAAACAGTGAATCAATACGGATGCCTCTTCCTTCAATTTCCAACTTTCGCATATATGAGAGTTGGTTGTTTTAATGACCACCCTACATGCTTCCTCGATATCCTATTGACAAGATCATTCTCATGGAATTAGCGAGGCAATTGATGGTTGTTCATGCCTATCAACTAGCACAACATAGAATTAACATATCTTCTCATTATCCACTTTAGATTGGAAGATATTCCCTGATAACTTTAGTACAAGCCAAGGCCATGGAGACAAAGCTCAAGGAGATCAAATTGAAAAAGTTCAAAGTTGAGATTTTGGATATCAGGGGATGAAAAATAAAATCAAAAAGTCTTTTATTCATGCTCATCGTCTTGAGGACATTTGGGTCGATCTTTGTACAGAGGATGACATTAGGATGGACTATGAAAGGAAATACAAGAGCAACAAAATGAAGTAATGTTACCAAAATGTAGAGAAACTTGAGAGCAATCACCCAAAGCTTGAAGAGGAGACAAGAGGAGACATAAGAGCTTTTGAAAGGGGAAAAGCAGAGAAAAACCCCTTATGTATTACGAATGAAGGCAAAGCCTAAAGAGAAAACGAGAGAGAGAAGGAGAGAAAGAATCTCATTACAATGATATCATTCGATAAGAAATGAGAGGAGAAACATCTCTTACATAGAGATGAGGAGAGGAGTTACAAAGTAACTCCCACATCTATGAATGCCACCATGCACAATATGTGTGTGCAATGTGTCACCATCCTCATAAGGAAGATAAACTAATATTCCTTAATAAAGGAATAAAAGGAAATGACATGTCCTCACACATGTTGGTGCAGGGCACCTCCAACAATTTCTATTTCAGTGTTAGTTTGATTGTAATAAGGAGTGAATCCCTTGGATCACCCTAGTGTGTCCATGTGTGGGTCTATTGTGTAAGGTGAAGGACCCTAAGGTAAGTTATAAACCTATGGGTTCCCGAAACCATGTTAGACCATGTTAGTCTCTTTTGGTGATTTTAGTCTTTAGTTAGAAGTTTATGTTTTGAGACCTTAGGATAGGCTCTTGGCATGTTTTAGACCTCTCCCACACCCTTGGAGGTTGGTAGTGTTGGCACTTTACTCAAAATAGCAACTTTGACAAATGTTGCGAAAAAAGTAGTCTTTTTGCAAAATATTGCATGAGCAACTTTTGCAAAATGCTGCTCGAAGAATGACAACTCAAATGGAAACAGCCACACCAACTTCTTGGAGCATCTGTAACGCCAAGATGATGGTATTTGATGTTCTTATGCCTTCTAGGAAGCTTAGAGTTTACTGTGTACGAAGCTTGATGTTCAGAGAAGGAAATTGAAGAGTTTTCTGAGTTATTTGGAGTGTGTACGGCCTGGTACAGATTCATTTTGTGGATCTAGTTGCAGAACTTTGTGATGCTTTAAGTTATTTCAACATTCCAGTTGGTTTTTTTTTTTTTGTAAAGTTTCAGAGGAGTTAGGGATTTTTGTTTACTCACTGTCTGAGAATCCCTAGTTTACTAGGTCTGCACCAAAGATGTGATCCTAACTTGGGATTTATCCAGTGGATCTACTCGGCCACTTGGAAAATACAAGTTAGGATCATGCTTTCTAAGATTCCTAAAGCTCAGAAGCTCAATGTTGGTTCTATGATTTTTGAGACAAAGCCCTAGGCTAATTATCTCTATGTAATTAGCCTGGTTCTTAGGTACAGTCACATGCATGTGAACTATATGATCGGGAGGATCGAATCAATGGTGGATCTAGACCATTTTGGGGTAGAGGAAACTATCTAAGCCCTTGTGTTCATTCTGTGAACCCACCTTAAACCACTTGCTTAGTAATCCAAGCCTAACCTAGCTAATTAGGTCTGTGAGCTTTGCAAGAGTTTAGTGGTGTAGGAGTAGAGTGAAGTGCTAAGGCTTTGGGAGGTTTTAAAACTCCATAAAGGGTATCTAGAAACCTAATCAGATCAGTTAGATCCTTCTGTGTTAGAAAGTTATGCTTGAAAAACCCTCTGGATAGGGCTACAAGGAATTCTAGGCCAGTTAGTGTTTGACCATCCTTGGGTCTGTAGAACTGAATCCATTGCTAGATTCTCTATCCTTGGGGTCTAAACAAAGTCTACCATCACTTAGATTTGTTGATCAAAGCCTCTGGTGAAGATTTCTACTCTTAGGCTTGGGTTAGGGAAAGCTAAGTTGTGGTAAAACGGGTGATTTGGCCTCTTGGACAAGTTATACACCCTAGGAAGACAAATGTGGAGTTGGGGTGTTTGAATCAGAAGTTTGAGGTAGTTACAAGGAGTGGGAGCCCATCTAGGTCTTCTTGCAGTACTTCGCATCACATGTACAAGAGGACAAAATACATGTAGGGATTCCAAAGGAATCTCCTAAATTAAATACAACCAGATTAATAATCTAACACCCCCCCTTAATCTTTACTTGGGGAGTGTACATCAATGGGTTGCAAACCATAATTTTTACAATGAAATTGAAAATTTTCTTTAGAAAGAGGTTTTGTCAAAATATCAACAACTTGATCTTCCCCCTTGCAATATAGTCTTGCTTGTCTTCAATTTGTTCTCTAATGAAGTGGTGTTGGAGAACAATATGTTTTGTCCTTGCTTGAAAGATAGGATTTTTTGCCAAGGAAATGGCACTTTGGTTGTCACAATACAATGGTGTAGGATCTTGTTGAGGCAGCCCCAAATCTTCAAGCAATCTTCTTAACCATAGGGCCTGTTTAGATGCATGAGTACAACTTTTATATTCATCTTTGATAGAGCCAAGAGAAGTCGATTGTTGCTTTTGACCACTCCATGAGATTTCACTTGAGACAACAAAGAAACAATATCCCCAAGTAGATTTACTATCACTGGGATCTCCCCTAGATCTGAATCAGTATATCCTTTTAAATTAAACTCACAATTTGCATCATAAAATAATCAAACTTTAAAAGAATCTTTAACATACCTTAAAATTCTTTTGCAACTTTAAAATAAGATTGATGATGTTTAGACATGAATCCATAACTAAACCTGTTAACATTAAGAGAAACTTTAACAATAGATCTATGTTTATTTTCCATTACACTATTTTGTTGACGTGTATAGGGAATGGATAGCTCATTCTTAACACCAAATGATTTTAATTAACCATTGAAAATATTATTGACATATGCCTTATCATAATTGATTCTAAGAATTATGAGTGTTAAACCATATTGCCTTCCAAAGATGTGAGAAATCCAACAAATTTCAAGAACTTCATCCTTACTATGAAAAAAATGGATCAAGTTGATAAACATCAACTGAAGTAAGTGCATACCAAATCATTGGATGGAGGGATTCTCCACGGGTCCCAAAAAGGTTACTATAAACGAGGTGCAACCGAAGTGCCCTTCATAGTTAACCTTGTAAACAAGGCTCCCTACACAACTTACCAAAAAAAATGCAACTATGTGCATACAAATAGATGATATAAAACCATACTAAAAAATGCAACTATGTGCATACAGATAGATGGCATAAAACCATACTAAAATTGATGGCAATTCATGCTAATCAATGAAATCAATAATAACACTCATGAAGGCAATGTTGTTAGATGACTCATAATACTTGAATAATGTATAACTTAGCAAAATCAATGATGCTAAGGAAATGTAAGACCAAAGATAAAAATAAATCCAAGTAAGTTTGTTGATTGAAGTAATGTAATATTACCATATAAGAACAACTTGAGATAGAAAAACCAAGTTTTGGTGGCAAGCCTTCCAAAACAAGGAAAATAAAATGGGTTTGGCGTCAAGCCATCCAAACAAAAGAAAATGCACCAGAAAATAAATCTTTGGCAGCAAGTCTTCCAAAGAGGGTTAGAAAAAATATATATTTTAAATAAAAAATCTGCAACACAAAATGAGTTAAAATAAGAGATTCTTCTCTCTTCAAAGAGTGCCTCCAAGAAGGGTAAGCTCCAAAACAACAATGAAAACCTTCATCAACTTCAACTTAAACAAGGATTAGTAACCTGCTTTGATACCATGAAAGGAAATACAAGAGCAACAAAATGAAAAATAAATCCAAATAAGTATGTTGATTGAAGTAATGTTAAAAAAATATAGAGAAACTTGAGAGCAATCACCCAAAGCTTGAAGAGGAGACACAAGAGCTTTTGAAAGGGGAAATGCAAAGAAAAACCCCTTATGTATTATGAATGAAGGCAAAGTCTACAGAGAAAAAGAGAGAGGAGAGCAAGAAGCTCATTCCAATGATATCATTCAAGAAGAAATGAGAGGAGAAGCATCTCTTAAATAAAGATGAGAGAAGTTACAAAGTAACTCCCACATCTATGAATGTCACCATTCACAATATGTGCGTGCAATGTGTCACCATCCTCATAAGGAGGATAAACTAATATTCCTTAATAAAGGAATAAAAAGAAATGACATGTCCTCGAATGTACAAGAGGACAAAATACATGAAGGAATTCCAAAGGAATCTCCTAAATTAAATACAACCAAGGAAAGATTAATAATCTAACAGACTACAATAGACTTATCTTGGAGCAGATCATAGATCTTAACTTGACCAAAGTTCCAGAATAGATGTGGATGATGGAGATCCTTGATCCAAAATATGTAGAGCAAAGAGTTGCAGAGATTCATTTTCTGCCAATCCAATGGTCACATAGGGAGTGCATGTCAATGTATGACAGGTTTCAGCCCATTTTAGCCAACACCAATGCTTGGTTGAAGAGCAGAGGTATTAAGATAATAAAGATCAAAGTTGGATTAGATGATGATACAGCAGGGCTGATTGGACGCAAATCTGAAATAAGGGCAGATACCAAAGAAGGTGCCTCTTCTTCTGGAACTAGGGTTAAGCTCAAGGTTAGAAGGGTTGTGAATGTGCCTCCGGAGGAGATATCAATCAAAGGAAAGGAAAAGCAGCAAGAGCAGATACAAGTTGTTGAGATTGAGGATGAACCCCAAGAGGAAAGTGTTCCAGAGATACTTCTTACATTAGATACGGGGACTGACCTCATGGATCTCCCTCAGGCATCTATTCCTCCTACGAATGTTCTTATGTCTCCCATAGATACTGATGTTGATACCATTTCTACGGTCTATGATCCTCTTGTGGCTCCAAGTGTAACTATTGTTTCTTCACCACCCACTGAATCCCTTCTTGAAAGTTGTCATGGCACCTAAAGAATGTTTTTGAATTGTATTCTACATATCCTAGTTTGTCAGATGTGTCAGTACCTCTGCTTGATACCTCCATTATGAGCGTTGACAGATTTTGACTAAGACCTCACAAAATATGTCATCCATGCAAACTCTTGCAGCTATCCAAACCGAAGCACCACCAATAGTGAAAACTGTGGTATAGTCTTACGTTGATCCTACACAGGCTGCAATTGTTGTGTCTCAAGCATGTTCCTCAGATCTACCCCTGTGGCTAAGTTCAGTCACTCCGAAGAGGAAGACACAAGAAGTCTCTCTTGATGTGTTTGATCTTCAGCAGCTTAAGAAATCTAAACCAAAAGCTGCTAAGAAAGCCAAAACAACTTCAAGGGTGCTTGTGGACCAAAAAACAAGATGAAATATGCTGAGGATGCAAAACCACTTAATGATAAACTGCCACAAGAAATGCAGCTATCTGACTACAAGTTTACAAGAGTGGAGTTGGGGAAGCAGACATCTACTGGACTGAAAAACGATGCACAAGATTTTGTGCCAATGTTGGCACAGGGTTATGATGAGCTCTAGGCGAAGAAAGAAAAGCTCAAAGAGGAGAAAGCTCAGCTAATTGCATTGGAGAAAGCTCAGCTTATTGCATTGATTCAAATGATTACTAAATCTTCCGAAAATGTTGATCCCTTGACTTCTATTTCCGAAGAATCCACACATCAGGCTGAAAAGGCTGGGGAGAAGCTTTAAAGCTATTGACCCTTGGGTGGATCAGATGATGGCACAAGGAACAGAGCTGGTGAAGAAAGCACTCCAAGTGCTAACATATGTGAGGACACTAACATCCAAGTTAAATGAAGTTCTTAGAACTTTTTTCAAGACTTGGAGTCTAACGAAAAAGATTTGGAAATCTAAAATAAATTTTCATATTTAAAATAGGAGGTGTTGTGCAAGAATGGAGTAATACTTTCTCATTAGAAGTACACTGCATACAAGGAGTTGTTGAATAGAGGTCAGGTCATTGAGGGCCTGGTTACAGACTTGGATGCGGCAATTGAAACTTGCATTGAGAAAGAGTAGGAGATCAATGCCAAGTTTGAAGAAATATCATGCAAACTGATCACTGGGGACCAAGAGCTGATTTCTAAAGGCACTGTTGTTTCAGAACGCCTGCTGATGATCCATCTAGAACTTGAGGCGAATCATTTCACACTAAATTCCCTTCACAAGCTCACAGGTACCAATTTTTACATGATCAGCTTTAGACTGTTATGGAGGACAAGACAATAATCTATAGGTGTTCATATGCAGTCATCAAAATGACTGTTGTGGCAGAAAACACAGGTGTGCCTGATCTTGAAGAAGTGTGTGAGTCAATCCGAAAGAATAAAGCATTCATGAACATGAATGAAGGTCAAGAGTGTCTTAGGATACTTATTTCCTCATTTTTAGTTGTAAGATGTAATTTATTTTTGACAAATTACATGTCAAGGAAGAAGTTGTAATTACGTGTGAACATATTACTTGTAAAGTTGCAACTTGCAGTTACATGTAAATAAATTACGAGTCAAGTTTCATTAGGACTGTAATTTGAAATAAGTCAAAGTTAGTTGTGGAAAAAATCTTAGTTAGTTGGACTTCTCCCACCTTTTGCTCTCAGCCCCTCACCTATATATAGGAGGGTGCTTCATTGTAAGCATCCTCTTTTATTTTTATGCAAGTAGACTATGCTCAAATTGTTGCAAGAATAGAAACTTTGAGTTTTATTGTGAAAGTTGCTTCAAAGTAAATAATAGAACAAGTTTATTTCAAAATTTGTATTGAAGAAGCTTGGGGTATCAAGTCTGTGTTCTTATGTCGTATTTGTGATATCAGCTTGATTCATTAAGAAAGGTGCATGTTGTGTTTGTGTCATTGTACAAGCATTCAATCTGTTTTCTTTTGTATACTTTGTGTTACAATTTCGCTGATTGAAGTAAATTTAGTTATTAGAGGGTAAGAAGGAATTGAAAGACTTTGTGCCTCAATTCCAATTACTTGAACAAGTTCAAGGGTGCACCACAGTAATAGACTGCATGTTATCATTTAACCATTTTAGAAAAATGCGGAAGACTTTGGGTTTCTGCAACTCTCTTATTAGAATAGAAGAATTGTTATGTCAATCAGAAGACTATCAATATTCTTACTGCAGTATGCACTTTTTGGTAAAAATTGTGTAAGGAGTTTGATGAAATTTGTGAGTCATTCCCTAAAAAGAGGAATTATTCTTGTGTCCCACCAATTTTTTTATTTCAAGTTGAGTATTTTTTGAATAGAACAGTGATAAGAAGGGCACCCACCCTATCGCTAAGAGAAGAGATTTATCTCAAATATATGTCTAAAATCACCATTTCGCAAGTTGTTGTTTAAGTTACTTGCAAATTATTTAGCCAACAAATTTTGGCGACTCTGTTGGGGAGACAAACGCATTCAAAAGCCTCACGCTTTCATTTGAAGTCAAGTGTCTTGTTATTATTTTAACATTTGTTTTCTCGGGTTTGTTCTAATTCTTCACACTGGAGGGAGTTAACTATTACGTCCAATGCAAGAAGGGTGAAGGGTCAAAAGGTTCTACTCCAAGCTGGGCTCAACAAGCTAAGCTTGATCTCCTCGCTACCAAATCCCCTCTTTCAAGAACAATTAGTTTCCCACCATCAAAGAAAAAACACCCTATCCCAAGTGAAGTTTCACAATTCTTTTTCAAGCTGTTAATCCCTTTTATTCCATTCATCCCAATTTTTCCAAAGATGGCTGCCACATGTCCTTGGGGGATAGCATTTGGTACTTTGGACCTCACCCTGTCTCTTCATCCTCTTCCACAAGGCTCTCACAAGAACTTTCCCAAGTTCTATGGCGATGGCAAGTAGCATCATGACGAACATATCAAGGCTTTCTATATCGCCTGTGGTGTGGTCGGTGTAGAGTATCAAGATGTTTTAGTGCAGTTGTTTGTAGAAACCTTAAAATGCAATGCAACTGATTGGTTTTACAATCTTGTGCAAGGTTCTATCACTAGCTGGGACACTCAAAGATAAGTTTGAGGAATGTTTCAGGCCTGTGGTGGATGCGCATGCTTTGTTAGGGCAGAAAACACATATGAAAAAGAACGTGCAATAAGGCATGCGTGTAATGTCCCCTGCCCAGCTAGCTTGGGATATCGAGACAATGTCCTCAAAACTTTAATTATAGGGGACTTCTTTTGATTTAAAACTCATAAACTATTCTTCAGATTGCCATAAGGACTTATGGAGTAACAATCTTCTTGAGTGCAACGGTTTCTACTTTGTTATTAATGCAATACCAAAAGATGAAGATTAATCTTTATCTCATTTCCTTAGACAATAAGATCTATCTTGAAGATGAATGAAATAATATTTCTTGTATTGTTCTGATTATGCAAAGATATCTTATACAAGACTAGTAGATGTATGACGAGTGACTTGATGTAAATATTGATCAATATGTTAGATTGATAGAATCCTTATAATATATTGATCAGTTATAAGATTATATTGGTTCCAAAGTATAAGTATGTCACTTATGTTGATATCCTACTTGGTGCGGGTGAGGCATACATTATACTATTCTGAATTATAGGCTATTTCTGATTTGGTCTTATATCTAAGTTATATGCGGTTCCAGATTTCTTCCCTATGAAAGGGTAATGAGATTTTTCTTTGCTAATGTAAATATGGATCTATTACTCTCAGATTGTATAAAATATACTAATTCTAGATACCCGCTTTATCTTGCATACGAGATGAGAAGTAAAAAAATGTTCCATGCACTTTTAGACGATACTAAATGCCCTCTTATATCTTATCGGTGGAGCGATAAGACATGGGGTCAAGAGACATGTCTTATTACATCTCTTCTTCCCTTAGTGCGCACCTTTTCCTTACTAGTCGAATCTTCTCTTGTAATCACTTCTCTAACAATTGTGTGACTATTATAGATCTCACCAATCGTTATCGCCAAACATAAACAGTGCTTTGTCTTAATGATTATCAATGACCAATTAAGTTTTTGTCACTATCATATCAAGATCCTGCCGACGTCTATTACTAGATGTTCTATAGACGTTGATATCCTTATTGTCATATGAATTGGAGAGTGGAGATTCGGAATGAAGATTTTGGATGACAAATCGCGTCAAGGACATTTGCTTCTGCGTCCACTGTCAGGTTCCTATCGGGCAGCTTAAACATTTCTATTATTCCATATAGTTGTGAAGATGGCTATACGGTGCTTGCTGAATGAATTCTAGCTAGGATAAAGCCAATTATACATCACTGCCTATGGCTATATAGCCATCATGGAGTCTCTCCACGATAGTCGTAATGTCTATTGAGAGACTCGTAATAATATCGACTAGTCTCTTTAGAGACTTGGTAAATATACTTATATACATTATTATTATTTAATATTGTATTATTATTATATTTATTATTACATTAATAAATAATATATTATTATATATTGTTAATTATTATTATATTAATAATATAATTAATATAATAATAAGTTATAATATAATTTATTTTTATTATTTATTATTAAATCATATTTTGAGAGGGGACATTACAGTCCGCAACCCCCAAATTTGCTTGCCCTCAAGCAATGTAAATTTCTTGTGGGTGACTTCTGCAATTATGATATCACCTTGTTTAACAATAGTCCTTAATGGAAGATTAGTCCTGAAACAATGATTCCAACTTGAAATTAGAATGATCATATATTTATAAACATAAACTTATCGAATCTAAGGGTGTTACATTACAAAATTCAATTTTAAAATCTTGAGAAAAATTTAAAAGCATAGAACTTATCTTGATTTATGATAGCACTTTCCTTCTCCTTTGTTAAGTGGCTTCATTCAAGGATATAGAATCTCTTAATTACCTGTCTGGAATTTCTATATTCACCAAGAAGTCTCTGATCAATCGTTGACACTCACCAAGAATGTCTCTTGATCATGCTCTAACACTTACCAAGGATGTCTCTGACCAAGTCTTGATGCTCACAAAGAACGTTTGAATAAAATTTTGGCACTCACAAAGAATGTCTCTTGATCAAGCTCTAACACTCACCAAGAATGTCCTTGATCAAACCTCGACGCTCACCAAGAACGTCCAAATCAAATCTTGACACTCACCAAGAATGTCTCTTGATCAAGCTCTGACACTCACCAAGAATGTCCTTGATCAAGCCTCAATGCTCACCAAGAATGTCTAATTAATTTGACACTCACCAAGAATGTCTCTTGATCAAGCTCTGACACTCACCAAAAATGTCCTTGATCAAGCCTCGACGGTCACCAAGAACGTCTAAATTAAGTTTTGACATTCACCAAGAATGTCTCGACACTCACCAAGAATGTCGTTAATCAAGATTTTGACGCTCACCAAGAATGTCCTCATTTAGTTTATTAAATGTTTATTAACAACAAATCAAGTTTACATAAATATATTAATCACTATTTTTGCATTACTAACTAAAATTTTTTGTCATGTCTAGACTTGAACCTCCTCAAATCTCCATTGGGTTTCTGCTCTTTTTTTTGCTTGGATGTTATTGAGATCTTCTTGATCATACTTTGTTCTCTTATGTGGTGTTTCTTCATCTTGGGTTGTTTCAATTCTATGGATTTTACTCCTTTTTCCGCACTTGTGCCCGCATTCCCATGGCTCTTTGCACCTAAAACATATACATTTCTTCATTATTTCATCTCTCACTTGGCATCGATGTCATGTATCCCACTGTTCTTTGCAGAAATAACATTTCCTTCCCCTATCATCCTTCCTTGATTCCTCATATCTATGTACTTTCTTGGTTGAGAAATTTTTAGACCTTTCTTTTGAAGAATTTGACTCAACCTTCTTGGCCTTTTGCATTGCTTCCCCCAAGGTTTGAGGTTCCAGGGGGTTGACTATACTTTTAATTGAGTCCTTAAGTCCCTCAACGAATAGATAGGTGAGTCTTCTTTGGGATAGATCAAGAACCATGACAGACAGTTTTTGAAATTAATTAGCAAATTCCTCCACTGTTCCATGTTGCTTAAGTGTTTGTTCCTTGAAATACCATTCTGGATCTTGCTAATCAAACCTGTTGATGAGTTTGTGAGAGAAGTCTTGGTAAGAGGTTATATTTTGATGGCCTAGGGAGAGAAGCCCATTGTGCCACCATTCATGTGCTATCCCTTCTAAATGGAGTACGGTGAATTGGAGCGCATCCTCTTGAGTCATCGGACTGAGGGTAAAGTAGGTGTTTAATTTTTGCAGCCAAGCCTGAGCCATAATTTTCCTTGACCCATCAAAATTTGGTAGTATCACCTTGTTTATCTTATGTTTGAGATCCTTATTTGTGTACTTTTTTCTTCTCTTAGTTGCCTCATGTTTTTGGCCTTCGCAAAATTCCGCAAATGTTATAAGCTCCCTTATCTCTGGTTCAAGGCTTGCATAGGCTCTGGCATTATCTACAACACTATTTGTAGGTTGTTCTATTCCTTCTTCTTCCCTTGGTAATTCTTCCCTCGGTAAGAAGGTTGGTTTGGGAACTCTTGAAGTTGATGACTCATTATTTTCTGAATGGTTAGAACCCATATCCCTCCCAGTGGTAGAGTTGTTCTTGAGGTTGTTGATTGAATTTCCCATACTTTGCAGGGCTTGGAGGAGTGTTTGGTTTGTTTGATTTGCCTGTTCCATGAATGATCTCATTTCATTGACTAACTGTTCATTCATTTTGCCTTTCCCTTTTCTTGTATATACCTGCATGAACGATCCTCATAGGATGGCAGGATTATGCTCTGATACCACTATAATGTCCCCTACCCAACTAGCTTGGGATATCGAGACAATGTCCTCAAAACTTTAATTATAGGGGACTCCTTTTGATCTAAAACTCATAATCTATTCTTCAGATTGCCACAAGGACTTATGGAGTAACAATCTTTTTGATTGCAACGGTTTTTACTTTGTTATTAATGCAATAACAAAATATGAAGATTAATTTTTATCTCATTTCCTTAGACAATAAGATCTATCTTGAAAATGAATGAAATAATATTTCTTGTACTGTTCTGATTATGCAAAGATATCTTATACAAGAATAGTAGATGTATGACAAGTGACTTGATGTAAATATTGATCAATATGTCAGATTGATGGAATCCTTATAATATATTGATCAGTTATAAGATTATATTGGTTCCATGGCACAAGTATGTCACTGATGTTGATATCTTGCTTGGTGCAGGGGAGGCATAAATTATACTATTCTGATTTATAGGCTATTTCTGATTTGGTCTTATATCTAAGTTATATGCGGTTCTAGATTTCTTCCCTATGAAAGGGTAATGAGATTTTTCTTTGCTAATGTAAATATGGATCTATTACTCTCAGATTGTATAAAATATACTAATTCTAGATACCCGCTTTATCTTGGCTACGGGATGAGAAGTAAAAAAATGTTCCATGCCCTTTTAGACGATACTAAATGCCCTCTTATATCTTATCGGTGGAGCGATAAGACATGGGGTCAAAAGACATCTTATTACATCTCTTCTTCCCTTAGTGCACACCTTTTCCTTACTAGTCGAATCTTCTCTAACAATTGCATGACTATTATAGATCTCACCAATCGTTATCGCCAAACATAAACAGTGCTTTGTTTTAATGATTATAATGACCAATTAAGCAGTGTTACACCGGTGCGGGGGTACGTCGGTACGAGGGGACGAGTTTCGGGTACGCGAAAAAAAAGGGCCTCAATTTCGGTACGGCGAGGGGACGAGGGGGGGGAGGGGCCAGGGGTACTGCAGAGGGGCCAGTGGTGTTTCAATATAATTATATAACATAGCAAATTGGTTATTGAAATCAGAAATACTTAAACATAGCAAAATTTGAAAATTGCAACACGAACCAGAACCATTGAACATTCAACATAGAAACATAGATAATAGTAACATACATACTCATAGTAACATAATGATAATCATAAAACTATATTAGTTCTATGATTCTATCAAAGATTCAAAATTCATTGTTCAAAGATGAAATATTCAAATATCATAAAGATGATCATGATTACAATCAACAATGAGTA